>VXCM01005930.1:0-45811 GCA_014773175.1 Lucifuga dentata
TTTTTTTTTTTTTTTTTCCCCCCCCCCATTTCTGATTTCAGTCTAATGATTATAAATGTCTAGATTCATATTGTCATTTTTAATCTACTGAAATTCAAAGCAATGTATATTTGGTTTATATTAGTTTTGAAGTTTGTTTTCTATCTAAACTATTCATACTTTTATCTATATGTTTACTTTGTCATTTTTCCTCTTTGCACCTCTATGCTTTGTCATGAGCTTGCAGTCTTCCACCTGTCCACCAGGTGTCACCCCTGACATTTCCTCTTCTGCCTGATCACCTGACAGCATCACCTGCTCCCACTTCCCCTCAGCAGCTTCTCTGGAGAAATACCAGCCTTTTTACAGCCATATTTTAGCTTTGCTTGAATGTTCTGCTGAGTTTTCTGTTTTGCGTGTTTCCCTGTTGCACAAAATTACTGTTACAGCAACAAATCCAGTGGGAAAACACCTGAAATAGTTATTGTCAACTTCATGACTACAAAATCCAGCAAACCAGCCTTTTCTTCAGAGATGGTGAGTAAAATGGCTTGGAGGCTAAACTCGTGCCTAAATGGTGCTTTGTACGAACACGAGGTGTTTTGCTGATGCTGCAAGCTTTGGATAAAGCTGTTTGTAGACTTCAGACTAAGCCTGGAATTTAGTTGTTGCTTTGCTGATTGTACCAAACATTTTGATAAGAGTATGTATGGGATATGTACTCTTTATTGCTTAAAGTGAAGGTGAACTTTAAAATGTCATCTCATCAGTTTGTTGTGTTTTATTGCTGATCTGCACTTTGTATCTCAGCAGAGCTTTGCAGTGTGTTTTGTATGTTTTAGGAGAGACATAAGAGATGTGCGTGATGTCATTAATCTGTGTATTTGTGTTATTTCTTTATGATATATGTTAGTAGTATAAATCTATATATGGTCTGATGTATTCTACTGAGGTTTTGTTTGTGGCCAGAAATGACTTTGCAGCCGCTTTCCTCATATTACATGTGATATTTGTACTAATTACAGATGGTGAAGTGTCAGAAGTTGGAATTTAGTTTGTTGAGGTCAAAGCTTTATTTTAATTTAACCTCAGCAATGGATTTTGTGATTAACTGTCACAGTTTCTAAGAAGCCATGATTAAGAAACTGTGAGGAAAAACCTCTCTGGGTTTATGACAAAAGATAAAAGGTTTCTCAGTGCGCCAAGCAGTGGCTTTTAGTATTTCCCCATGTGTGGCTGGCTAGCTGTGTGTGTGTGNTGTGTGTGTGTGTGTGTGTGTGTGTGTGTGTGTGTGTGTGTGTGTGTGTTAACTAGCTGCAACTACAAACTGCTTTCAGTTTAGCATTCATATTGAAATTATGTTAATATTGAACTCTGGGTTGAGGAACACCCAACTTTCTGCATAGGAAATGAGTTGAGGGGGTCTTTATTTTTTTTAATGTATTTAACTTTTTTCCAAGTTGAAAATTCCAAATTCCAAGTGCAAATTGAACGCCGCATTCGTGAAGAATATAGTAGATCAAGTATGGCATCATGGCAGCCTGGGGTCAGAGGGTCCAGTCCTACTCGGACCACTCTCGGTTAACATGAACGCAATGAGGCAGACTGATAAAATGGCCTGCTGGAACAACCTCCTGGCTTCGCTTTATTGAATGACAAATAAAAGGAAGAGATGAGTGGCTCGGCGATGATTCAGCCGTGAGTGTAATGAGATACCACAAAGGTTCAGCGCCCTCCCACGCCCACTTTACCCTTTTAAAAATGGAGCTCCTGCCTTGGACTGTTTTTGAGAGGGACTTGAATGATCACAAAGAGCAGAGGGAGTAGGAGGAGGAGGAACATGAAACAGAGGGATGGTTGCTGAGAGCCACTAGCAGAACTTATTCTGAGCAGTCCGTCATCAGACATCTTCTCAGGGAGATATTGCGTATTTGTGCATCATTTTATACATGTTAGGCTGTAATCCACTCAAACCTCAAACCAAATACCACCTTTATACAAACTAAAACATCTTAGAGTGTTTTCAGACCTGTAGATCGTTTGCTCTGGTCTGAATCAGGATAAATTGTTACAGTTGTGGATTTAGTGGTTTGTTTGATTTGGTTTCACACAGGAAAACATCCAATCAAACCAAAATATATCAGTAAAAATCATGTGAGATCATTCTCGCTGCTCATTGGTCAGAAACGTCTAGAGGTGAGAAAACGGGAAAAAGTTTACCATGCCAGGAAAAGTAATCAGAAAAATTAACTTGTTGTGCTGAAATTAGGTTCATTACTTAACAGTATGAGTACAAAAGTCGCTGAGACCAGCATAGAACAGACGTACATTATGTGCAGATGCAGACAGGACTACTTTAATTAAAAAACAAATTAATTCTTAATTAAAAGAGAATAATAATCAAGCAAATTTATCTATGAAGCCTATTTTGTTTTCTGTTTTCCCACACTAACAGCACTTTCATACATTTCAATTGCTTTGATTCTCTGCAGAAATTTCTGGAGTTGTCTCACATGCCACCAGTGGTAGACACACACCACAGTTTGAGAACCACTAATTAAAATATTGTTTTTGCTCCTCCCTTTCCACCAAACTCTGCAGCCCGGGTTGATGACAGTTTTCCTAAACCTTGGAGTTTCCACTGGTTTTGCTCACACTGGACATATGGAGGCCCCATATGATCCACATGGCAGCCAGGCAGAGCAGAGGAGGAGCAGGGTGGTAATGAGTGTTGATTCTAATTCCCACTGTGTTCTCAGTGGCTGTGGGTGGAGAAGGTAAAGAGCATTGTAGGACCATCAGGGAAGAAGAGCGAGTAGGTGTGAGGATACAAGCTAAAGAAGAGAACGTGTTGATGGAGAAAGAAGGGAGGAGATTTATTTTCTCATCACACACATGCTAACTCCTCCGCATGTTTGCGTCCATGAGATGGAACCCATGGAAACTCTGCCGGTTCATTTGGACTGCTTAGTATTCCATGCGGCTCAACTGGAAGCACACACACACTTCCTCTCATTTTCTCTTTTATGATTTACAGACAGTTCAAATGAGATCAGTGATATTTTCATGCGATCCAGATTGTGCCTATTGACTTTTGTCTTCCTGTAAGCGTGTCAGTTTTATGTATCTGCTCATTTGTGGCTTGTTTTGCATAACCACAGGTCCTGATCTTTGCATTTTCAGCATCTGTTGTGAAGAGCGACTGATACAGGCGAGCTAATTTCCAGAGAAGATGGAGCATAGACACAGTGTCAGCTTATTTAAGATAACTGAAATTCTTCACAAAGCAGCAAATCTCATTAAATGCACACACACACACACAATGGATGAAGACAGACTATACACGTTAAGATACACACAGACATATACACACACCCACACACGCTCACATGCCTGCTTGAATGGATGAGTCATACAGTACACAGTGGTATAAAACAAGATCAATGTCAACCTCTCCGCCGTGTCCTCCTCTCCGTTTCTCTGTCTCCGCTGACATTTTCCCAAACGATTCGGGAATGTATGACTGACTCGCCCACACAACTGCCGAGTGTGTGTGTGCGCGAGGGATCAGCAGCAAAGCAAAAGTGCAATTAAAGTAATAAAATGTGGCATTTTGATATAAATAAGGTTGGTTTTTGTTTTTCATTGTCATCTGAGCCATCATTAGGCATCATATTTAGTAAAATTGCCTGTAATGAAGCAGGACACGATGATATAAATGGACAGTATAAAAACAGATAATTATAGTAAAAATGGGTCTTTGTGAGTGAAACAAAGCTGTGAACATCTGCCGTCTCCTTAATTAAACGTCGGCCTTTCTAAAATGACAAACTTTTGTTCTGTTTTTTTCTCTTTATGTGTTTCGAAGCAAAGTAGAGTTGAATAATACTGACAAACCTGCAGGAGCTGACAAGCAACATTTAGCTTTATTTCCATCTGAAAGTTTTATCAGGGCGGCACTGTGGCTCAGTGGTTAGCACTGCCACCTCACAGCAAGAAGCTCCCAGGTTCAAGTCCGACTATCTATCTATCTATCTATCTATCTATCTATCTATCTATCTATCTATCTATCTATCTATCTCTGTCTGTCTGTCTGTCTGTATGTATATACGCACAAACACACACTACACAAACTGAATGTCATGATTCATCTGGTGTGTTAATGAGGACCGCGGAGGCCAGAACGCCACACTACATGCTGTGACAACCGCACACATGCCAAAGTGTGTGTGTGTGTGTGTGTGTGTGTGTGTGTGTGTGTGTGGAGATGCCAGGCACCAGACGCTGACCTGAGTGGCCTTCTGGCTGAGCTGTCGTCTGCAGCGTGGAGGGTGGAACTGGATATATGTCAGATAAAGGACACACACGGAGGAGAGCAAATGGGGTTTGGGGGGGGATGACAGGAGGAAAATTGAAGAAGAACTGGCCAAAAAGGGAGAGTAAATATAGATGTTTTTGTGAATCAGATGGAGATATAAAGGGAAAACAAGTGGGAGAGAGAGAGAGAACTGTGGAAAAACAGAGCCTATCTTCAGCCGCTGAGGATCCAAGGCAACCTTCCCACTTCAGCCTGTGGAGCAGCTCTTCAAACAAAATGAGCAGCAGATGGTCCGTATGAACTAATATCTGATACAAGCACTTTCCTGCTTTTTCTTCAACAATGTGAAATTACATCATGACCATCATCATCATCATCATCACCATCATCATTATCATGTTGAGATGAGCTTGTTGCCAGAAACTCATCAGTTCAAATCTCCAAACCCACCAGCTGGTGAAACCTATAAATAAAGTGCTCATGAGCAAGGCGTTTAAATCACCATCTCAGACTGATACCGAGCTTCCTGAAGTTGATCACGTTTCTGGCATTTCATGTTTTGACATACTGCAGTATTTTTAAAGTTGTTTTGGTGTATATTCCAGTTTTTGTGCAGTACTGTATATATTTGGTGCATTAAAGGGAAAAATTACCAACTATTTCCAACATACTTTTATGTTGCAAAGTAATACTAGATGCCATTATTAATTCATTTTCTCACTTATAATAGAAATAGAAAATACAATACGCTCAAAATGCTCAAAATTCAAATTGTTTGAACTTTGACCTTTTAGTGTCTCTGCCCCTTTTTCTTCTTTAGAATCATTTCCAAAAAAAGCAAGATTTTCTCCCTTTACTCAACTTCCTGTGTCCCTGCATTGTATTACGTTCAAAGAGATTAAATCATTTTACTTTTTCATTAATATTTGCTTTTATGGGGAATATCTGAAACTGAAAATGTGCAGCAGCATCTGCTAAACAAACGCCAGGCAAATGTCCAGCAGCACTACAGCTGATGGCAGCATCATTATTGCTGAGCTAACAGCTAATCTGATTCTAATTTGCTAGTTTCAACGAGGTCATTTAAGGGTCGGCATTAATAAAACTGGATATTGATTTTGGTTATGGGAGTTGTGACATTTCAATCACTGGAGACAGGAAAGTTTTCCATCTGAAAACCATACAGATTAACAGCTGATTTTAAGGGGAGTTTTGCTATAAGAAAGACAATGAGACTCTAGTACTGTCACTTCCCTCTCTGTTTAAAGACGTCAGGTCAGGAGCGTGCGCTGGACTGCGCGTTGCCGCATCCACCATGCGATGGAAATGCCCCAGGTCCCAGTTGGCAACCCATCCTGGTAGACACGCGGTCCATCCCATCTCATGGAGGCACCCATCCATTTGCTGCAGCCAGATGTAATGTGGGCGTCCCCTCGGCCTGGTCCAGTCACTGGGGTCCTCAGCAATGAGGCACCTGTGTACTGGATCATCCTCAGAAAAACATGTCACATGGCTGTAGTGTCGCAACTGGCGCTCCCTCACAATGCTGGTAATCAGTCTCATCTGGGCCTCCTGGAGCAACCGCTCATTTGACACAAAGTCAAATCAGCAGTACCTTAGGATTTTCTGGAGAGACTGAGTACTGAAGACATCCACTCATTGTCTCAAGTCACTGCTTAGCAGAGGTGGGCTGTCAAGGCCTTCTCTGCTGGCCTAGAGATTGTCAGAATCAGAAAATTATATTTTTATAATTTAATACATATTTTAGTTAATGCTATATGTATTTTACAAAGTTCATTCCCATCAGTTTTGTTATTAATGTCATTTCATTGCTATTAGAGCTTTTATCCAATCAGATTGTCCACCTGTGCTGTCTCCGGGTAAAAAAATCTAGCCTGAGGCCTTCAGAGTCTCCAGTGAATCTCCTCTGCTATTCAAGCAAATGGGACGACGTTGTTGATTGTCATATTCTTTAACCAATCAGATTTTGAGTTTGCCATGTTGGGCGTATTCTTTTACACGTCAGGGCCTTCTAGCTGGCCTTGGCTTATGTCATCGGACGGCCGGTTAGTGGAGGGCAGCATACGCTATGCAGTGTACAGTCTGCTGGAATTTTACCAGAAGAGAGCCAGTTAGCTAACTGAAGTAAAAGTAGCTAGCACGTAACGTGATGTTTAGATTTTTAGATGTAGTGCTTTA
This sequence comes from Lucifuga dentata, assembly GCA_014773175.1. Classification (NCBI taxonomy): domain Eukaryota; kingdom Metazoa; phylum Chordata; class Actinopteri; order Ophidiiformes; family Bythitidae; genus Lucifuga; species Lucifuga dentata. The sequence continues at coordinate 6,497 of VXCM01005930.1, forward strand.
AATTTTTTGTTTAGATTTTTACTAAGTCCTGTTGTTTTTTTAATGCACAATGGCTGAAAAAGGAAAAGAAATGGATTTACTGGCAGACTTTTTCAAGAAGGATCTTTAAAGAAAGCTGGAAATACTGTACAGCCGTGTGGTTAAACTCTTTATGAAGACAGAAAGGAGGATGGACTTTGTCTTCAGATGATGAGCAGCTTTGGTAAGTCTGATGGATTTTTATGTGGCTGGAATCTGTGGAGAAGCCTGTTGAATCTGATTGTGTTATTTGTGTTTTACAGCATTTTTGCTTACTTGCTGGTCGTATGAGTAAATGTGATGGTTGTTGTGAGTTTGTTCTTGTTTCTTTGGTAATGACACTGATTTAGGTTATGCCATGTTTATATGTGATGCAGCATCCTGTCATAATGCGTAATAATGCTACATCCTATTCATGTCTCTGCAGTTAGTGTGTTGTAACTGTCATAGGTGTTGATCCTCGTGTTAAATCACTTTATTCCACTAGATAAAGGTTACTGTCACTGTGAATATGGGCTGGTTATGTTGAATAACAGCAGCATATAGTCCTAGTGTCATGGTGAGGTTATTAGAAAGTGGTTTAAATGTGGAGGATAGCTCTGAAGGCCTAGATGTAAAATACACAGCCCACCACTGCTGGTTAGCATCCACATCTCACAACCATAAAAGTAAGACTGGGAGCACCAGGACTCTAAAGACCTGGACCTTCGTCTTCTTGCAGAGATATTGGCAGCGCTATACAGTCAGTGACGTGAACGTTTTTTTTTTTTCCATCAGACTGATCCAGATAAACATCACAAGCCTGCATCTGTGTGGCCATCTGGTCCATGTAAGTGGAGACAGCTAGCCAAGAAATAGCATCGTGTGGTGACAGGACAAAGTAGGCCTATAATCAAACTGTCCAGCGTGTGTGTGTGTGTGTGTGTGTGTGTATGTTTGTGTGTGTCAATGAACTGTCCAAAGGTGTTTCACAGTAGCAGTTCTACATGGATGGTCGCTGATTACTGATCACACAGACTCAACTGGGTACAGCCAGACTTTTATGAACTTTGCCTGCATGAGCACAGAGAGAGAGAGAGAGAATCCAGAAGGAACACATTTGTTCCTCTGTCAGTCACTGCTGACTCATCTTTAAATTCTCATAATGTCCAAATTAAAAAAAATAAATAAATAAAGAAACAGGAAAAAGAGAGTTGTGCTGCATTTGTACAACATAAAAATTAGCCACCATGCTAAAATAGCCTTAGCATTGAAATGTTATTCTACATATGCACAGCCTGGTACAAGTGCTAACACGATGTACCGTACATATCAGATGTCCGCTGTAAATATGGAAACTATTGTGCTGCAGATCATTCTGATCCTCATTAAACAACGTGAAGCTGCTGGCAGCAGAGGAACCAACATAACTGGCTGAATAAAGTCAGCACTTGTCAAAGCTAACAAATTATTAGCAACTTAAAGTGAAACGTCAAATGAATTTTATAATTTGATGCTACAAACGCATGAAAACTGACTTGAAGAGACATAGACTGCCACATTTCAGTTCATATTTTTTGATTCCAGGACACTGGTTTACAATCTTTTTTTATTTTATTGCAGNTTTTTTTTTTTTTTCATTTTTATTGCATTACTTTAGCTTGAAGAAGGCGTTTAGATGACAGATTCTTTCACAGGTGTTTAATGTCTTCCTTGTCTCTTTGGTGATGAGAGTCCTTTTTTAGTGTGTGAGGATATATGCAGGCAGGAAATGAATAAACTGAACTGAAGACGTGATGCAGGCTTTCACACGGCCACCTTTACACAAACCTGCATGTGTGTACATGTGTACAAGCCTTGACCTTGTTTCTTGGAGTTTATGATATACGAGTGCCTTATTCTCGTGCTTGTATTTGTAATCTATATTTCAGGAGCTTCCTTTGAAAGCGAGCAGAAATAGTAGGGATGATACCTGCTATTTTTGTGTGGAGTTCAAAGCGAGGCAGATGAAATGAAAGCAGGGATGCAGAGAGAGATGAGGATGACACATCAGACCATGTGACTTCACACAGTGATAATTAGCAGCCTTTGACACTGGACCTGCCACGAATGAATAGCACTTAAGCAGAAGGAATCCATGGCAGGCTAATTAGCAGAACATGCAGTAACCAGATGATTTTGTCCATGACTCTGACTGTAACTGCAGAAGAGTAAAAAATAGGAGAGGAGATGGAAAGATGTAACCAGCATGGAAGAGTGAAGAGTGATAGTTACTCAGATTATTGTAATGCACCTTTTACCTGTCTTAATAAAGCATTTCTAAACTGTCTTCAAGTAGTTCACAATACTGCTGCTTGGCTTTTAACACAGTCCAATAGGAGAACTCCTATTGGACCGTGGACGAACTCCTATTTTATCATCTCTCCATTGGCTTCCAATAAATTTTAGATTTCATTTGAAAGTCCTAGTTTTGACTTTTAGAGTTCTTCATCTGAAGCATCTCAGTGTATTTCTGACCTACTTCAGCCCCACAGCACCAGCCCGCCTCTTACGCTGGATTTACCCAACCATGCACCTGCGACCTGATTCCAATCTTTTGCTCACATGCGACACGTATCAGACACGCTTCCTGAAGCTGTAAATGGTAAAAAGCTACATGGAATCAGATATTCTCAGATCTAATTTGGGCCAATTTGATCCAATTTGATGAAACTACCTCCTGCACTGTCAACTCTCAATGAGCCCCAACACCGTGTCAATCCATTGCTGTCATGGAGATGATGGAATGCTGAATGTGATTGGACCAAACCAAAGCAGAGGAGACGTTCTCACACAGACAGCAGAGCAGTCGGAAAGTGGAGAATTTTGACTTGTTGCGTCACAGCGATGTCTTGCAGATAATACAGAAGTACTGAAAACTAGAATTTGCTCAGAGTCTGGAGACGGTTGTGGTTCAGTCTGGATCCGGACTGGAATCCAGAGTTTGAGGATGACTGATATAGAGCTTTGAAGAGCAGCTGAAACTTCCTGTTTTAGCTTGACCATTCCTCCTTCACATATTCAAAAAAAAAAGAAAAAAAAAAACACTAAAAAAAGAGGCAGGGCCAATATCTCCCACCCTCTGTAATACTGTATGTGTTTTTATATGCCTTAATAGAGAGGCGTGGCCCGCTAACAGGCGTTTATGATGTTATATTTACTGTGTTATAGGGAGACTCACCAAAGATTTCACTGAGCATTTTCAGCCGAAGCTCCAGCTGGGCTTTGTCAAAGGTCAAGGGAAGATGACAGGATGCTAGATTCACTGTTTGTATCTTGTTGGCTGCTTTAATAACCACCTTCACTCTGACAGCTGCTGTTTTCAGGGCACCTTGGTCAAACCTCATGCTAATTTTATTTTATTTATTTATTTATTTTCCGAAGCAATATTCTCCGCCAGCTGTTTGATAAAGGTACAGGGAAAAAGTCGTGCTCACTGATTCACACATCTCTCTCGTCTTATTCATTTCCTTCCATCACACGACATGCATCAGACACACACACACACACAAAAAAACCCCGCTGTATTTTGGTGAAATGTTGCAGAAGGATGCAAGTCATGTTGCTCCATTGCAGCGTTTCTAAAAATGTCCTGATTGACCTAAAGGGAGCGCTCTAATATATGTTGGCCACTGAAGTGTGACTCCTTCAAGCAAAAATGTAATTGAAGAAAAATTTATTTTGATATATTTTGCTCGATTTTAATCCTTAAAAACATTTTTAAGTAAGTGGTAAATAACGACAAACATCATTTATTTACTTTTTACTACGAGCTTCTTATTCATTTTAGAACTCACAGGGGAATCAAATACAGTACATTCATGGATAGTAATTTCCTTGAACATTCAGATTCATAGTCTCTGTTTGGAATTATTGCTTTCCATCTGCTAACTTTTAATCACACATGAATTTTGAGCTGTAATTTAACTGGTTACTCGCTGCAGGTCTCACACATTCTGCTCATCAGCCCACCCCGCTCACAGTCTGTTTCCCAGCTTTCGACATCATCCTGGGCTATTTTTAGCACTGTTCAAGGGGAGAGGGAGAGGGCAAGAAAACGACACAATCCCTCACAGATCAAGCAGGGTGGATGCAGAGAGGAGGAGGAGGAGGAGGAGGAGGAGAAAGCGTGGGCGCATCCAGAATGGGTGTCATTTGAATATTCATGCAGACAGCTGTGCTCACAAAGGTCCTGAGGCATTAGCGAGCATGGCTGCTTTGGTGAAAATCAATAGAAGCTTTTATGAGTATTTGGATGAATCGAGGATAAACCAATTAGCCGTCCAGAGTCCTTCAATAATAACGCACAATAGGGCTTCCAGATGTATGACGCTCTATAGGTTGGAGCTCTGTGGTGATGGTAATCTTGTGTAGCCTGACCTCCATCTTATCATGCTTTGAAACTGCCTGAGGTGTGATTTCTGCAAGCAGGGAACACATCTCCTTATTTTCCAGACCAAGATCTGGATAAAAGTATGATAGCTTAAAAAGTAATCGATAATATCCGCATCTGGTCAACCATCAACACGTCTTGTCGTCCAAGTCTCCTTAGAAAATACTTTCACAAGAGCTAATGCTTCAGTAAGCAGTGATCAGTGGTCATAGTTTGACTTTCATACAGCAGTCATGGTGGTGGATGTGTAACACGCCGTACCAGGACTCTGTCGTCACTTTTTAAATAATCACGAGATGAGATGAATCGAGTAGCTTTCAGACGTTTTCACACCTGCATGGTTTAGTCCAGTTGATTTGGACTTGGGTACGAATCCCCCTATGTTGGTCAGGTCTGAACACAACAATCACACTCAGATCAGGATCAAAACAACTCTAGCAAGAAAGACCCTTTTGAGGGAGTTATCTCGGTGTGGTCACCAATGATGTGATACGATCTAAACTAGTTCTGAACCAATTACAAGGCAAACTTCTGATCTATTGATTGATCAAATGCTGCTACCCTGGCCAAGTCTCTCTGGCAAAAAAATAGTTTAAGTTCAATGAGACTAACCTGGATTTTATTGATGATCTAGATGTGTGTAGCTAATCTCCATCTTTGCTTAGCCGTAGTGAATCAAAGATGCTGTGAAAAGGTTGTAACCAGTAAATCTTCTGTAACTCTACTGCAGAACAATGCAGAAGAAAACAAAGCAAAGGTGCAACCAGATGAATTAAATCGTATTTATATATACCAGGAGCCTCATTTATAAATGTGTAGCACAAAACAGGGCTAGAAAGTTGGGTACTTTCCACGCAAAGTTTGGGATTTATAAAAACAGACTTGACGGGAGAATTTGTAACCTGTAGGAAGCTCTGCACCATGCATACGGACATCTTGGAGACCGGATTGTTTGGTGACAGATGGAAAAGCAGAGAAATGAAGCAGATTTTTCAGTGATTCTTCCATACAATCAAACTCTGAATTCTAGCATAAATCCGCTCTGACAGAGCCCGTTTAAGCTACACTTACTTCAACATAGATCCTCTCCATGCAGCTATGATTAATAACTGAATTCATGTGACGTCGTTAATTCTGATATCATCAAATATGTGATATATATGTAATATGTTCTTCTGATTTCCACATAAATNTCGTTAATTCTGATATCATCAAATATGTGATATATATGTAATATGTTCTTCTGATTTCCACATAAATAAGCGATAGCAGAGTTGCTAAAGGTGCTGCGAAACAACAGAATTAATATTCTGATCATGACAGATCTGTCTGATTTTTCATTGATCTGTCATAATTAGAAACAACAGAATTAATATTCTGATCATGACAGATCTGTCTGATTTTTCATTGATCTGTCATAATTGATAGATTACCATGTTTATTTTTATGTGTGTGTGGTTCTTGTGGTTTAGAAGCTGCAGGTAAAGGTGCAGCTCCTCACTCCGTTTAAACCCTCGCAGCTCAGAGCGGCTCAGTCTGACGCTCAGAGCTGCTGCATGTGATGCATTTATCAAAATAAAAACATCTAAAGGGATTTAGCAGATTCACCTGTACGTCAGCGTCACAACCTTTATGCAGCGCTGCACCTTCTGACATCCACCTTTAGTCTGACAGACTTTTAATTCAGTGTAAATTTAAATTCTAAATGATTTATGTTAAAGTGACTCATTTCCAGCTGCAGCAGCTGCGATTGTTGCTGCTGCTGAGAAACCAAATCTAACAATTTCCTGATTTCTCCACAATACCTGCATTTCTGCCTCATATGATGTTTTTTTTTTCTTAATCTACCAATCAGAAGCCTCCATTCTCTCTGAAGCACAATGACGTATAAACTCATTTACATGTATATCAGTATTCACATATTCACAAATACCTTTGCACGGACCATTTATGGTAAGCTGTGGTTGGGATGCGAGCGTTTTAACGTGCTCCAAGCTGGTTGTGATTTATAAAGGGAAAATTGCATGAAGCTGTGAGTAGCACGGTTTTATAAATCTTAATATTTTTGTGTGTACGCCATTTCCCTGTTTTGAGCGTACATAAACTGCTAATATGGATTCCACGCTGTTTTATAAATGAGGCTCTAGGGATGGGCAACTTTGATGATGATGGGGGCCATTATTAAAATTTCATTCTCTCAGTGAAACATTAAATAAAACAAAATCAATGGGAACTCAGTACATACCTGTCAACATTGAGCTTTGAAAGTAAGGGAGGTTTTTGCGACCTCCCCCCCAACTTCCCTAACGCATCTTCAAATTAATGTGTTGAAGGCATGTCGTAGCATGTCTTCCTCTCTCCTATTCAGCTGCTACACTTACTTTTGGCATAATGTGAAGCAATATCCGGTTTTCCAAACGTCATCGTGATGTTCCATCAAATTGAGCGTTCTGCTGGAATAGTTTGGGTTGGCATATTGACCCAAATGAAGACTATGATTAGGAACATATGCTAATTCTAAATAGCTACAGCAGCACCAGTAACTTCTTCCTGTTATGCTGTTTCTTGCTCCATATCCAGTTTTTTTCTCAGACCTTCATGATGGCACCAGCTGTGATGTACTAACAGCCTATAATGTTCTACTGGAGGAATAAAAAGGTCATTCAGGAGGAAATGATAATGTGTCAGCCTGGGCTTCTCTCTGCAGTGTCCCTCAGAACTGCTGCTAGCGTTCCTTCATACTACTGATTTCAGTAGTGGAACTAGACAGCATTAAAGCAGCAACCTGCAAATTTCCCAGCATGCAATCTGACAGCAAGAATAACATACGTGGTTTTCAAAATTGACTTTTGCATTTAATTCAGTGATTTCAAATGGACTTCTATCAACTTACACTAAACAACAAAAATGTACAATCTTAAAGACATAAAAGAGGAAACAGAAAAATAAAGTACTTGACAAATATATTTGGTATTTCTGTTGATTTATGAAAAATAATGGTTTTAAAGTGAGTTCAGGTACATTCATGCACACCGTAACACCCAAAAGACTGAATTACACTGAAGCACATCTGGGCAACTCCGGTTCTGTTGGACTGGACGATTTAAAGGACCATACCATACATTTTGCATGTTTGAGCCTAATATATTCAATTTCCATATATGTTACGTTACTGACAATCATTTCCCAAAGGATAAAACCGTATTTCAGCTTTTCTGATATTTTGCAAAATCTTTCAAATTCAAATATTCAAGTGATACACCCACCTTAAGAATTGATGTTTCTCATGCTAATAGTTACACAGCCTTATGAAGTCACTGTCCTTTAAATTTTTCCATAAATGCAGGTCTTCTTTTGGGACTATATTCCCCAGTGGAGGCATACATTCACTCCACGCTTTTTATTGAGCTTAAATGCTAAAATTATGTAACTTCTAAAAAAAAACCCTAAATACACGTCTTGTTGGTGATGATGGATTACCTATCACAAGAACGTTTCAAGTATCAACAAGTTGATTTTAATAGCATACCAGAATGAACTGAAACCAATGGAGGTCTGGAAGGTAGGAAAAACATTTTTAATTCACCATTCCAGTAGTATGCTTTGGGAAATGATTGTCAGTAACTTAACATGTATGAAAATTGAATATATTAGGTTCAAACATGCAAAATGGGTGGTGTGGTCCTTTAAGGGTGCACATGATTAGCGGTATTTGCACCATGGAGAGTGATCTGTGCTTTGCTCACCCCACTGCCAATGGCGTGCTGATGCAGCAACACACGTCAAAGAGAAGCGGCTGCTGAAATGACTGTATATTACTATATATTTACTGTATATGCCACAAACCTGCTACGTGTCTGACTGCTGACCTTTCACTATGCAGTCGCCTTTCCGTCCAGATCACAGTATGATTTTTTTTTTAAGTTGTGGTGTACAACTTGGAAAACTGGTGCACGCAGGTTGTGAGCTTCTCCTCCGTTGCTGTGTCATGTGCAGCTATTCTCTCATTGGTTGCAAATTGGACATTTTACTGGCAGGTCAAAGCTGAATTTGGTTGAACTTTGGCTGCAGCAGCAAAGGGGAGAATCCGAACGGAGCGTCTGTTTGGGATCAGGAGTCACCGCTCAGCTGCCAATACACAATAATGGAACGGCTGTCTTGAGTCGCCGCTTCACGGCTTATCATGTGGCAGCAGCCTAACGGCGCCTCACAGAGGAATACTGATGTTTATGAGTAAAAGGCACTCAGGGAAAAGCTGGGCCATGCCAAGACTAAAAGCCACAACCACTTCAGCAAATTTATAGTTTCATTCCAAAATTAATGTAAATATTTAAGCATTTTGGTTACAAAAATAAAAATCTTAAAATGTATTTCTCAGTGTCAACAAATAAAACACGTCTGTTCTTTCAAAATAACCTTTTTAAAGCATCATAATTGTAATCTTTAATGTGCTTTTCTTTCATGGCTAAATTCACTTCTCATTTTGGAATGAAACCATTTAATTAACACTCAAAGAGACACTTGGAATCATTACTAAAATAATGTTTGCTAATACAGAAATAAACAGCTCTCTGAAACAAGCAGATTTGTCAGAATATGTTCTCTCTACTCAAAATAGACGATACATAAATAGCTTTTACAGTCTGTACAAGGACGCTGATAAGACTCTCACTAGGAGGTACATTCAGAAATGTGGCTACGCTCTTAGTCAAACACAGTACCTGCTCATGATATGTCTTCTTAAAATTATTCATTCATTATTTCATAAATATGTTTACAGATTGAATTAATCATCCATCTTCAATCATTTTGGGTTTTTACGAGCAATTCTCCAAAACACACAACACACACACACTTGTACTGCTGTTGTTCCACATCATATCATAGTAGATTATGATAGTGACTCAAATTTCTTCTAACTCCATAGAAAAATAAGAACATGTGATACCTGCGAGACATTTTATCTACCAATCAAGCACAATAAAGATTGCTACAGCTGACAGGAAGCTGCTGGGTTAAAAACACGTCACCTACTGTTAAGGACCATGGTAGAGTTCAGCATGTTTACAGTCAAACCCATTTTTAAACAACCACTCAAAAACTACAACTATTCTGGCTAACTTACTGCTACATCTTTGATCTTTGTATGGAGAGAGATCTTGATTTCATTTCTGCTGCTGAAAAAATTACAGTGAGTCAGCTGAGAAACGTGTGAATCACACTGACTCAAATGAATGTGGTTCCAGTGTGTGATTTTGAATAAAGAGCATTTTTAAGTGCTAATGCATGTTAGCTGCAGGGGAGAAACCATTAAGAAATTCTTTCACAGTAGCAACCGCAGCACATTAAATGGCAAACCTGATCCTTGAGGAATTAATGGTTACACCTGTGCCTTGGGAAGTGTTATCCTAATTTCCATTTCTTATGTCCAGCAGCCTTTATAAACAATTGTGTAACCTTTCCCTAGAGAGCCAGAGGATGGAGGTACACAAAAGGCAAAGACTGATCTACCTCAGCATCCATGGCCAGCGGCTCAGCAGGAGGCGAGGATCAGAAAAATGGGTAGGTAGGGAGGAGATAAGACAGTTACGTGATTTATCTTTGTTTGCCCGTGTTTACTGAGGCATGTCTAGGATGGGATTCCCTTGTCATACGTGGCACTAGTCATCCGTGACAAATCCAGGAGTATGGGAGGAGGCGTTTTCATCTGCAGGGACTGAAACTCCAAGGCTTCATACTTCACGAACTGGTGATTTCTTTTGATCCGACTCAAACTCTTAAGGGATTGTTACCTAGCGGATAAGCTTGGTGACAGCAGACGGGTGGAGTGTTGATCTTTGCATCTAACAACAAAGAGGTTATGCAAACAGAAACATGAGGAACAGGAATGAGTGAATGTGAGTGAACCTTTAAGTTCTCACCCTGGAAACTTTTAGCCTGAATTCTTACTTCTCTTTCAGGTAAAACTCTCACCGCTGCGGCTGCCTAGTACATCAAATTTCTCTCTTTTATGCATAACGAGCAGCCTGAGAGCAGTTTGGGCGTAAGTGGCAAAGCTGTATAGGGAGAGAAAAGCATTTATCCACCTTCATAATTACTTGTCAGATTTGAGTTTCCTTAACCATTAGGCTTCTTTTAGTCGAAACACCAACTATCGTGCATTTGGGACTTTTCCTCAAATCACAAATCTGATTCTTCCAATTTCTTTATGTTGCACAGACTTCTTCTGCCAGAGGACAATCCAGACGTTGCTTGGCAGGAGATCATTCTCCCAGACAGGCACATCTGTCCATTTCTAATACCTCTTATCCCACACAGACAGACCTCTACAGGAAGAGTCTAAACTATTCAAGCCACTGAGCTCCAGGATCAGGACATATTAAATAACTACTCTTGAGCAGACTATCTCTCATACATTTTCTTGACACAAAGAAGCCAGTTCTGGACAAAGATGATCTATTTGAGTCCTCTGGGCTCTGAGCTTTGCTGGATGTCTGCCCGGTAAGTCCATGTAGAGAAAAAATGAGAGAAGAGAGATAGAGAGCACAGAGATTTTTAGTGTGACACATTCTTAACCCTCTTTATTTGCTCTGGGTGTTGATGTCTACGCTAACCTGACATTTACCTTCTGCTTGGATCTGAACTCATATGTGCTTATATCTCTCTTAGTCACCAAGTTTCCCTGGTGAAAAGCATGATTGTTCTTCCATTCTTCCCTACTTACATCTCATTTTTGACACTTAGTTCTTTCTGTTTTGCTGCTGAGTGCATCTCAGAGTCACCCGGGGACTGCCTGCACGTCCATTCCTACGAGCAGACATCTTTCTGTCACAAAGTGCCCTGTTCGGCGCTGAAGAAACCACCTTCCTTCTTCTTCCTCCGCCTCAGTCTGTGGGCCCGCCAGCACAAGGTGGCCATGAGGAGCATCAACACACCGATGCACAGCAGTGCCACTGATACCACTTTGGTCTGGGGCAGCGTGTTGAAGGTGAATGTCACCCCGGTGCCCGCCATCCCGATCACGAGCGATATCACGCCAAACGGGAACACGCAGCGGTACCNCCCCGGTGCCCGCCATCCCGATCACGAGCGATATCACGCCAAACGGGAACACGCAGCGGTACCAGGACTTCTCTGTGCCACCTGTGGCCTGGGCCAGTCGCTCCAGCGTATGGAGAGACTCTGGAGGTTTGGCCGAATCTCTTCCAACGCTTCCTTCTCCTTCTCCTCCTCCTAGTCCTGAGCTATTCAAGTCTTGGTTCTGGTTCTCAGAGTCCTGGGGCAAGGTGTTGGTCTCACTGCCATTGCCACAGTCCAAGTCTGGGTGAAGGACCGGGGCGGGGGGCTGGCGGCCTGAGGAGCAGCCCATCTCTGAGCCGCGGCGCTTAGGTAATGAGGCAGGAAACGTTGCCTGTCGGTGGTGGTCCTCTGAGTGGGTTTCTGCTTTCTGCTGCTGGTGCTTATGATGCTACGGGGGGGGTTCCTCCAACGCTGCTGCTGGATCTGTCAATGCCAGAGAGCTTGCTGTTGTTGTTCCTCCTGACAATTACCAGCATGTGCCTGCAGCTGGAGAAACGGAGAAAAAAGCTGCTGAAAATCCAGAGTAGCAGACAACAAATAAAGAACGGGCACGACATGAGATGAGACATGAGACTCGGGAATAGAGGAAGAGCAGACAGAACCTCAACTAGGGAAACATTTTTAGGTGAGCTCACAGATTGAAACAGTCACAAAGAAAAGATGAAGACTAAACAGGTGGAGGGGAAGAGAGCATCAGCTACAACAAAATGTTTCCTTTATTTTTTTAGCTTTGCAGAGAGGCTGAAAAGAAGAGAACAGACTCACCTTGTGCTTCCTGTGTCGGTCAGAGGATGAATGGCTGAGTCTGTAGAGTAGCTTTTTTTCCCAGGCTGCTGGCGGCAGCAGCTCGCTGTGTATTGTAATACCGATGTCCGTAGACTATATAATCACACAGGGGAGGAGGAGGGGCCTCCAGCAAGCGGCAGACGAGATGCAACGTTCCGATTGGCTCCCTCAGCAGAGTGATTCCAGAGAGGAGGGGGTGGGGGTGAGGTTAACTGTTCAGCGGTCTCATTCAGTGGTATTAATTCATTATTTAGTGTAATGAGGAATATGAGATGACTTATCCCGAGGTATTCCCTCTTTCATGGCAGGCTGTAAACCGTGGAATCAATCTGCCAAAGCAGGAATTGATGCAGTGTGACACAGATGGCAGCATAAACTAGGCAAGCATCACAGTTCTGTCTCTGCCTCGTCCGCACACACAAACACACGTTCACAATCACGTGGTGGTGTGTCAACACATGCTGTTAGGCTGTCTTTCCTGTTTTGGGTGGTCACGCACACTATGTATGTAATATTGATAATAATTTCTTGATAATAATGTAATTGATAATTTGATTAATATTATTGATAATAATGTCTGCCTCTGTCATTTTTTATTTTCACTGACAAGCAATTATATCATCACTGCTACATGAAAACCTTGAAATGAATCTGTAAAATGTTACCTTCCAAAATCAATACCAGGCTTTTTTTTTTTTTTTTTNTTTTTTTTTTTTTTTTACAGTTGATTCAGTTAATTTCTCAATAATCAACAAGCCTAACACTTGCGACATTTTCTCAGCCCCTCCAAAAAAAAAGAGCCTTAAATTTGAATTTTGCAGTTCATGGCAACATTAATAAAAACAGCTTCTCTCTCTCTCTCTCTCTCTCTCTCGCTTTAAATACGTAATCTGTGTTACCCAGCCCTAAGGCATCACAGTTTGCCTTGTCGCAGCCATCCTTTCCCCTGTACATGACCGCTTGTTGTTCGCGGTCCCTTCTCATTACAAACAATAAAAGAGACACATGAGCCAACGGTCATGCATCCCTGGGGATGGCTCCTATCACTGGTCTCAGGGCATGCATTGTGCATGTGTGTGTGTGTGTGTGTGTGTGTGACATGTCTCTGGCATTGATTCATATTCTGCATGATTGAAGCTTGAAATTAACCAATATGCAGGATCCGCTGGAACTATTCCTCATGCTAGTTTGGGTGATTACCTCAGACCCTTCAGGCGGCTGAACGGGAGAATGGAGCACAGATTGAACATTTTAGTCTAAAGATACTTTAGGTAAGATGAATAAGTTACAACCTTTTCATTTGATTTATGATCCATCAAAGACGTAGGTGAAACCAAGCTTTCTCTGCTTCTCTGATCGATCAATGGATCAATGGATCACCTTGCAGTTGGTTCAGATCCTGTTCACACCACAAACAAAACACTTTGTTTTTAGCCGTGAGGCTGACAGAGCATTTTGAGCTGAGTCATAATCTGGTGGGTTGGATATTGGATTTTTTTGACAAACAGAACGCAAAGGGTGAAAGTAAACGGTATTTTATCAGATTCATTATGTTCTTCTGCGGATTCACCCAGGGCTGTGTCCTCACCTTTACTTTATGTTTTGTACACAAACATGCCAAAGTCAGCATGAGAACAGGAACATGTTGAAATTTGCATGACACAATCTACAGGACAATGAGTCCAGCCATGGCCCAGTCATCGATGAGTTTGATACCTGGCCTGACGATTCTTTCTTGGAGTTAAACATATCCAAAACCAAGGATATGATCATAGACTTCTTTCTTTCTTTCTTTCTGTCTGTCTGTCTGTCTGTCTGTCTTAGGATCCCCATTAGCATCAGCTTACACATTGGCTGTTCTTCCTGGGGTCTAACACACAAGATTTGTTCCTGCTGTCCTTGAAGATGCTGTTTTAACAAAGTTTTGATCCGATCTTTATTATTTTCTTGTATTATATGCACTGGCAGTGAGTTCCAGATGACATGGCTCTGTACATTACTGTGTTCTGTAATATATTTGTTTCTAATTTAGGTAAGCTGAACCTTTTTTTTTTTTTTTTTTTTTTTGCATATCGTGTTTGATAACTATTCTGAAAAAACTGAGAAAATAACCATTCATATAATAGCTTTGGTGTTCTTGTCTAACTAAACTAAGCAGAGCGTTAGCCAGCCCAGACATCATGCATGTTAGCTACATTAGCTCTGTAAGGGCAACACAAGGCATAATGTGCAGCTTTACTTTGACCAACTTGCAATTTTTCCGTCTCTGTAACTGAAGCACTGGACCAAATCAGGACCACTTCAGAACTCATGCTTCAGTCTATGACAGCACCATCATTAAAGATAAGGCTGTGGACTGCAGAAAGCTACTAGTACCTTGGGAAAATCATAGACTCTAAACTGACCTTTGAGTGTGTAAAGAGGGACATCAGTGGTTGTTTTGTCTCAGAAAAACTGACCCACTGTCATTGATAAAACCATAATGGCCCACTTTTATCGGGTTTTATTGAATCAATCTTGCCTTTTTCCCTGTGTCATGGTTTGGCAACCAGTCTCTGGAAAACAAAAAGTCTCAAAACCAAATTGTCAAGTGGGCGAGTAAGCTTATAGATGAGTTTCAGCTCAGCCTATCAGTTCTTTACCCCTTATAGCTGCAGCGAAAGGCAAGTTCTATTTCTCCAGACTGTTTCATCCCTTACATAGAAATTTCAGCTTCTCTGCTCCAGCCGTCGGTTTGTGACTCCTATAGGTGGAGAACAAAATGTCACAGAAATTCTTTTGTACCTGAAGCCATCACACTACTAAACAAAGCTAGCACGAGATGATGCACTTTATGCATCATCTCATTTAGGCTTTTAAGTGAGCGTGTGTGTGTGTTGAAGCACTTTGTCATGACCTTAAGAATTCTTATAGTCTGAAATTATTTTTGATACTAAGATGATATTTGTTTTAATGTATTTATTGATGTTTTTTAATCTGTATTGCTGTTTGTATTGCTTGTTTTTAACCTTGCTGAATCTCCTGTCTGCACAACAAATTTACCTTGGGTACTAATGAACCTTGAATCTTAACTCCAGGGTTTGTTACTGAGTGGACAGAGACCACTTCCTCCACTTCAGCCTGAGTGCAATTGCTGTGTTCATACCTGTCCAAGTGAATTGCATCAAATGTATTACATATTAGCCCTGAAAGACCTCCATGTATTTTTTTCTCCTCACAAAATATCTTTGACTGTTTGGCTTAATGGCTGTTATGAAAATTAATGTTCTACTAAGTTCGTAGACATAACAAGGAATAAGTTGTGGGATGTGTTTCATTTATTGGCAGGTGTATCATGCTGTTAGATTGAAAGGTAACAACTGAATTAAACTCATTTGCCTTCAGAACTACCTTGTTTGTTAAATTTGGATATACAAAGATGATGGCCAACATGCCACAAGTAAACTAAATCACTGAAATCACTGAAATCACCTCAGTAAACTAAATGCCCTTTTCTGCTGCCACAGAACTGTTTGGTACTTCTTTGGTACTTAAAACAGGAACTGTGGCATTTCCACTGGCTATGGTTACCATTCCAGTTCAACATGCAGGACTTGCTGGACCAAACAGTATCCTGGGGGCAGAGCTACTGCACTGTTTAGCACTGATTGGTCAGAAAAACCGTGGCATCACTGAAACAGCTACGATCACCATTAGCCAGCTTGCTTTTCCTGCAACCCATTCGGAATGCCAGAAAGACGACAAAAACAAAAAATTGGAGAATACCACTGCGCAATGTTCAAACGACGAGATCCAAGCTTTAACTGTTATAGGATCGGAGGACGAAATTCAACGACAGCTTGAAGGAATGAAGAGGAATGACAAAGTTTTTTGAAGGATATCGCTGCGTCTGAGGGAGCTGGACTACGAGAAAGAACCATCAGTGTCACACTAAAATAAAAAACTAAAGCAGGACTATAAGAAATTTAAAGACCATAATAATAATAATAATAATAATAATAATTAATGATAATAACTCACTTTCAACTTCAACTTGCTTTCCATCATGTTTTTGTGTTGGACCATCTAGCGCCCCCCCCCCCCCNCCCCCAATGGTTGGTTGTGATGACATCAGTCGTCATAGCGACCGAGGTGATTTCAGTTCTGTTTTTCCTGTCAGTTGAAACACAAAAGCGGGAACTAGAACTGGATCTAGGCCCAGTTTCACTTTGGTCTAGTTCTTGTTTCTAGTTCTTGTCCCCTGTGCAGTGGGTAAATGGACAGATTGATATCAGTATTATCCTTTATGTAGAAAACCAAGGGCTGAAGTCATCCTATTATCTTGTGAATAACATTCATGGTAGCATTAACAGCACATTTGTTAACAGCTGTTAATTTGCCCCTTAAAGTCGTATTTGTGTGGCGCTGGTTGTTGTGTGTGTCTCTTTGTGTAAGAAGGTCATTCTGATAGCAGGTAGAGGCTTAATAATAATGGTTAGTGAAAGCTTCAACACACACACAACAGGAAAAAAAAACACAGAGAGGGATGGAGGGAGGATGGAGGGCTACTCTGAAAAGGAGGAGGAGGCGGAGGAGGGGATGAGAGCTATAGAAAGATCTTACACGCTACTGGCCGCTGTGCTGCCGTCACCAATTTGCGTTTCAGTAACAATGAAGAGCTTTGTGCTGAAGATAGGCATCCACACACACACAAACACACACACACATCCACCTACTGCAACATATCGACACAAACACACACTAATGGAAATATCTTTCTGGGTCAGTGGAGCTGGAGATTGCTGGAGATAAAAGGAACAAAGACATAAGTTGGCAGTTGTTGGGGGATGTGGGTTGTGTGTATCTGTGCATACACACGGTAAATGTGGTGTTTACATGTGTATATTGTAGCTAAATGCACATGCTTTGTGAGATATGATGTGTGTTAGGCTACAGGCTAAGATATGAATGAGAAGATGACGTGGGGATGGCCGATTTTTTTTTTTTCTTAAGCAGGCACATCCCCATTGATTGAAACTATGAACCTGTAATTTCATTATATGTTACGTATAATGACAATAAAGCTATTCTATTCTATTCTATTCTATTCTATTCTATTCTATTCTATTCTATTCAAATATGAAGGAACACTTCCATGTGAATATATATCAGCGTTTCTCCTCTCTGTTCAGAACAAACTGATACAGTATATGTCCCTACAGTACAACCACATTTTCTGTCACGACTTTTTAAAATTCATCCTGGGATGAGTCCTGGGTGGCTCAGGGCCTTTCAGGATGTCGTCTGTTGGAAGTGATGGGAAAGCGACGGGATTTTTTTGGTAGCGGGACGAGCTTTGGCAGGTGGACATTCATCTTGAGGTTCACGCTGTCAAGCCCATCTGGCAGCATTCGTTGCCAAATCAGCCTCGCCTGCACTGCCACCCACCCAAATCCTCAAATAACTTCAGGATGTGACGTCACTTTCCACGTCTACTTCTTTCAGCTCATGACCATCTGCTGCTCAGGGTGGCTTTCACCTGCAGCACTCAGACTTACACAGGCTGTGGACGCAGTTTGATTCATTAAAGAACTTTATTTTTAAATATTACCCATTTATAAATACACACACACACACACACACACACACACACAAATCTTTTGCTTCTTGTAATTTTCCCCCATGTTCTTTAATAAGTTTGAACAGTCAAACTGTCAAATGACAACCACAGAAATGCATCCAGTAAGACAAACCCATCAGCCCTGAAAGCTTCTTTTTTGATTGGTCCTTCTATCACAAGGATGGGTAACTGGCGGCCCATGGGCCAGATGTGGCCCACACCTTTAATCTATCAGGCCCTTGGATTACTTCTGAATTAATAAAAATGGGGGTGGGGTGAGCAGAAGCAGTTGTTTTCCTGTTATTCCTTGCATATCTCCAAGGGCAAACGTCTTGTCTCTTTTCCTCTCCAATGGAAAGAGAGAGAGAGAGAGAGAGAGAGAGAGAGAGAGAGAGAGANGGGGGGGGGGCTTTGGCTGTGACAATGAAATTTTATTGGCCCCGTCCTCAACAAAGTTGCCTGTTTGATATCTCTGTTCGCCTATCCCTGTTCAATAACATGTTCAACATGTAACATACCTGGTTAGACACAGACTCCTAAACCCACCTGTAGTCACTCAGTGTGCACAGTGGGGCTCAGGAAGGGAGAGTTGGAGTAGATTATTGTGCTTTTTTGCACATTAAACATTTGCACATTCAATCTTTAGTTTATGTGTATTGAATTTTAGCTTAAATTGCGATGGTCAAAAATATCAAGGAATGAGACTTTAAATTAGACTCCACAAAAAAAAACTTAAAGGAAATCAAAGAGCACACTGAGGCATCAGTTGTATGTCAAGACTGACATACAACTGCATGAGATAGACAGCCATATTTTCGCATAAAATATAAAGAAAAAATTTATTACTTCATAATGAATTGAGCGACATCGACGGGATCTCAGACTTCATCAACAGAAAATCAAAGGAAAAAGACAAATCGTCCACATGTTAAAAAGTGTAAAGTGGAGACACTCCACAGTGCTAAAGACGGAGACAATCATAAAAAAAAATGGTCTTATCGCTTTCGTCTTTGTCTTCCACCACCTCCTCGTACTCTGTCGCCCACCCCAGCACACCAGGGAACAATTGCTCTTTCTGCTTTCTTTCTTTCTTTTTCCTGCAAATTAAAGTTAATGCCCTTCCATTTGCACGGTTAAATTCCTCTCCAGCTCCACATTGCACATCATTAACTCACCTTTCAGCGCATCCTTTTGTCATATGCAGTTATTATTGAAAAATAAAAAAGTGACAGGAAATTCAAGCTGGATGGGGAGGCAAAGAATCTGCAGGAGGCTCATAAAAAGTCTCACTACAGTAAAATAGTAGAAAGAGGAAAATGACGCCAAAAACACAATTGAATGGAAGACATAAAATCAGCTGAAGCCCTTATGTAGCAAAGATGAATGTTTGTAATGACAGAGAGGATCTGTGTGTATCTGTGTGTGTTCCTGTTGGTATGTATTCATTTATATGCATATTTTCAGCCAGGAGAGATAAAGAGAGAAGACTGATAAATATGTGTGGGTTGTGTGAGTTGAACTGCTGATGAAGAAAAAATTAATTAGATCAGGTCTGTACTGAGAGCTTCAGTTTGATTAACGGTCTTTGAAACGCTGCCAAAGTTAACGTATCTGCTACGTACATGCCACCTACACACATCACCTGCTTACATTTAAAGGAGACGCACAGATTTCCGTGTTCTTATTTTTTTACTTTGGTCTGTTTTGCAAACATACATCCACTTCTGCTTTCCCTTGTTGCAGCATTGTTGTGCACACTGAGTGAAAACAGGTTGTTTTAGCATGGATGGCTCCCAAACACATCCTGGCATTCATGGTTCTTGTGCTTTAATGCTTTGAAGTCCTTCGTTATTTCATGTTTTTGTTTCTGTTTATTTGCTTCACAAATTGTGAGAGCTAAGAGAACCACCGCAGCACGTGAGGCTCTTTAGATCTGCCGGATCTCCTCTTCTCGGCTTGGTCTTCTTTCTGGCCCATCAATTTTTCCTTTTCATCCAACAAGAATGTTACTGGGACCCCAGAGTTCAAGCTATCTCCTGCAAGGAACTGGCAGCCTTTTGGCGTCATTATGAACCCTGATGGAGGAATCATAGAGGTGCTGATACTTTCTCCCCCAAAGCTGTTCACCATTGTTCTTTCTCTCCTTTTTCCACATCATGCCTTTGCCAGTCATTAATAAAGATGTATTTATGTCACACAGATGGTGTCCACATCGTTTCAGATTTTGAGTGGCATTCTACCTGACCCTTAAAGGACCATATCATCTAGTTTGCATGTTTGAACTTAATATATTCAATTATCATACATCATTACGTACTGACAATCATTTCCCAAAGGATAAAACCGTATTTCAGCTTTCCTGATATTTTGCAAAATCTCTTCATCTTTCAAAATCAAATATTCAAGTGATACACCCACCTTAAAAATCCATGTTTCTCCTGCTGATAGTTACGCAGCCTTATGAAGTCACGGTCCTTTAAATTTTTCCATAAACACAGGTCTTCTTTTGGGACTATATTCCCCGGTGGAGGCATACATTCACTCCACGCTTTTTATTGAGCTTAAACACTAAAATTACATAACTTCTAAAAAAACCTGAATACACGTCTTGTTGGTGATGATGGATTACCTATCCCAAGAACGTTTACAGTATCAACAAGTTGATTTTAATAGCAGAATGAACTGAAACCAATGGAGGTCTGGAAGGTAGGAAAAACATTTTTAATTCACTGCTCCAGTAGTATGCTTTGGGAAATGATTGTCAGTAACGTAATGTATATGAGAATTGAATACATTAGGCTCAAACATGCAAAATGAGTCGTATGGTCCTTTAAATGTGGCTTGTGTGGCCGGCCGTTTTGGCTGAAATTACATCACATTTCCAGTGATTCAACATAACCCAGCCTTCAAGCCCCCCACCCCCCACCCACACCCCCGAAAAGCACGCTCTGTTCTGATTGGCCAGCTCCATCAGACCTGAGGTAACAATACATATTTATTGTGAAACTCAGACGCTCAGGAGGGGAAATTCATAGTCTTACAAGGTGATTTAAATTCTACGGAAGTAAAAACACTAAATCATTCAGGACGGGATGCATTTCTGTAGCATGAACTTTAAATTGTGAAAATTTGAATACGTGCAACATGTTATACAGAAAAAAAAAAGAGTGGCTCTGGGGCAAGGAGGGGCTAAATCATGCTGCCAAATGTTATATGATGGTATATAACATTATATGGCTTTTGTGGTTTTATCTTGAGTGGACACAAAATGTAAGAGTGGTGAAATATGAAAAACTACTGTACTTACTACCTCATTTCTTTAGAATATAAATATCAGATAGGAGACTGTATCCAAGGGAAAAAAAAAATCCCTTGGCAACAGATGAATATGTGGTTTGTCACCAGAAATAGTTCCAAAAATAAACTTGGTTACACCAGCTCCACTTGATTTCATGTTTAAATGTGTGAAGCTACAAGCCATTTAAAGCCTCCTGTCAAATTTTTGCCAATTTCTCTTCTATTCTGAAAGGTCAGCTCTTATTTGAACAAGTTAAAGAAAATTCTGCATGCCTACCGTCGGAGCCTCTGCGTTTATGGATTAGCGCTGCGACCTTCATTTGATTAAAGGCTTATTATTATTATTGTTCCATAAATCTTTATCTCCTGCACTTGGAAATGAGAATCTGCAAACTAAGATGAGGCTCAAACAAAGAAAACAAAGCACACACATTCAAGGACAAAAACGTGCATGCACACACACACACACGGAAGGACATGTGTATTGTGTATTAGCAGTTAAACAGACTCAATCACAGTTATCTGAGGCAAAGCGATGGCAGGTTATTATTACTGATAAGATGCAATGAATCAAACTCTTCAAAACAGGATGGCTGAAATCGAGAGATGGCAGGTCATTATTAGGGATAATAAGATGTGACAAATCAAGAAAGGTGAGAGACTACAGGTACGACGATGCTTCTTGTCAAAAGAACTCGATTACAGATGGGTTGAAAGGTTTAGGTTTTATCATGTCATTAAAAATACACGACACAGAGAATAATCATAACAGGCAAGGCTGCACACACGTGAAGCCTCAAAGTTAAAGGACCATACCATCATTTTGCATGTTTGAGCCTAATATATTCAATTTTCATACTCGTAATGTTATTGACAATCATTTCTTAAAGCATACTACTGGAACAGTGAATTAAAAATGTTTTTCCTACCTTCCAGACCTCCATTGGTTTCAGTTCATTCTGGTACGCTATTAAAATCAACTTGTTGATACTTGAAACGTTCTTGGGATAGGTAATCCATCATCACCAACAAGACGTGTATTCAGGTTTTTTTTAAAAGTTATGTAATTTTAGTGTTTAAGCTCAATAAAAAGCGTGGAGTGAATGTATGCCTCCACCGGGGAATATAGTCCCAAAAGAAGACCTGCGTTTATGGAAAAATTTAAAGGACCGTGACTTCATAAGGCTGTGTAACTATTAGCAGGAGAAACATGGATTTTTAAGGTGGGTGTATCACTTGAATATTTGATTTTGAAAGATTAAGAGATTTTGCAAAATATCAGGAAAGCTGAAATACGGTTTTATCCTTTGGGAAATGATTGTCAGTAATGTAACGTATGAAAATAGAATATATTAGGCTCAAACATGAAAAATGGATGGTATGGTCCTTTAAAATATGCATATCTGCAATCACTGTGAAATTTCACAGGTTGTCAGTGTCTTCTACGTCATGAACACATCAACGACTTCTATTGCACACCAAGCCGTTTGAGGAGAGGGAATCTTGCTTTGATTGCCTCTCCTGGGGTTTCTTCCGTTTTCCCCCTTATAATCAATCATTTATTAGCAAGGCAAGTTTATTTGTATAGCACATATATACAAGGAAATTCAAAGTGCTTTACATATACATACACATAAGAACAGGAATAAGAACAATACAAACAGAAAGAGGCAGTTGAAATTAATATAACTACAGAGCATTTAAAAGGCAGCATAAGGCATAAATATTACAGTGCAGCTTTAAAATGTATTTAAAAGCCATGGCAAACAGATGCCTTCAATTTAGATATAAAAGTAGTCAGCATTTTCTGTAGTCTGAGATCTTCAGTTTGTTCCAGATGTGAGCAGCACAGAAGCTAAAACCAGCTTCACCATGTTTAGTATAACTTTAGGAACCACAGGTTAGAGTTTGGGAGTTTTTCCTCATCTTCATAAAGAGCGTGTGCTGGATTGAGAACTGTTATTGTCTGTAAAGCCCTTTGAACCACTGTATTGTTGTGAATTCTTCATATTCAGAAAATGAACTCATATGACATTAGGATGTACTGCCACTATTTACGCATACAGCCATTATTTATCAGTGCCAGCTGACTCACTTCTGTAGACTGTGTAAATTGCAGAATACATTTATTAAATATGTTTCTTCTTCATAACAGGCAATGGAATTTGAGTCAGAGACGATGTAAGTTATATGTGCCACTTTTGAGTGTAGTATTGTCAGTTGATTTTGTAATTTGATTAACTGATCATAATACACCGCTAAGTTTCTCTTAAGTTATATGATGGGAGTTAATGCCGGTTAAGTGGCTCCATTTATGTTGACCGTTAGTCAACTTATATGCGGTTTATTCATGTAGCCTATATAGTGTTTGTGTTTACAGTAATAATTTATATCTACTTGAGTGAGTCAAATACTCATCTAATTTCTGTGTTCTGTTTAGTGCATTTTATGTTAATTATCAGATACAGTAGATCAGATAGATTATCAGAATAATTATATATATTATTTGTCATTCTTTATGATTGTTACAGAAACTCATTCTGTCAACATTCATTTCTTCATTCCATCAATGATTCAGTTCGTTATCCATCAGTCTCCATTCATCATTTGTCCTCTAGTTCATTAAAGGAGTTAAATTTATCTGATGATTTTGTGCTCTCTGATTGGAGTCCTGAGGCGGTCAAACTAATCTAAACTAATCTAATCAGCTATATAGGGTAAAAACCCAGCAGTGATATTGGGCTACGCAAATAAACTTGAACTTGAACTTTAACCTCAGCAGAAAGGAACGACACCTTCTGCAGGTAGAGAACCACATCCACTTCTACCTGCAGCAGCAACAAACAGCCCGTCCTCATCACATGTTTTTAAGCATCAGGAAATAACTGTGATGAAATTAATCAGACATTGTGAGTCTGCTAGGAGCAAATAAGTTGTACTCACAAACAAACGTGTGTGAGAACGTGTGTGTACACATCTTTGCATTATGTAAATGAAGCAGCAAATATGGAGAGCTACAGCATGTCTGCACAAACAGTTTTATAAATCCTTTCTTTGCTACATGTTCAACATGTTGATACTGGAAATATTTTACAGCTCAGCTCCCTCAGACTGCATGTGGAGAGCAGATTAGGCTGGACATCTTCGCACAAACACAACATTATGACTTTCTGGAACATTTGAAGACTTGAGAAATTGAATTAAGCGTTGCCATGGATGGCTTAGGGGCATCGCTGCATAATTAAACCTTAACTGTCTTGGACATAACCTGTGAATAATGAAAATGAAGAAAGTAATTTTGGAATAAGGTCCACTGCACCCATAAGACATTAAAGCTCCACACCTTACTGTGATTTGAACTCATTTTCATAAATCCTCTGCTTCATCAGACTCACCTGGCTCATTGCACTAAAGTATCCACCCATCCATGTCAAATCTATGAAATCAGTCAAAATTAAGCTCCTGAGCCAAAGCATCAGCATCCTTACTTCTTGACATCAGGGGTTAGTTTCAGACATATTGTAGGCATAGATTTAATACTGATATCAAGGTGCTGCTGAATTGTCTCTCCCAATATTTTTATCAGGTAAAGTTTATTTTATGTTAGACGTCCCTCAGATATTTGCTTCTTAAATCCATTAAACGTGTCAATCTACAACCTTTAAACCGTAATTACCGACAATCAAACAATAAACTATCTTTAAATCATCATACATACATAATACATACAGTTTATATCCTGTTTAGCTATTAATAACTGGAATTTCAAATGCATTTTAAATACCGTCAGTGGAAGTACATTCGGAAAGCATTCAAATGCTGAAAAAAAAGGAGGGCTGTGCAACTTCGCCCCACCGCCCACCCCTCCAACACAGTTCCCNCCCTCCAACACAGTTCCCCCACGACCATGAACACTCCCACCCCCTGCTGTGCACACTGACAGATCATTTCTCTCTCTCTCTCTCTCTCTCTCTCTCTGTCTCTATCCCAGTAATTTCCCAGTTTTCATCGTGATGCAAGCACTGATAGTGACTGATAGAAACCTCACATTTACTAGAAAAAGGTGATTTGAAGTGGACAAAGTTTCCCCAATGAATCTCCCACCATTTAACTCTGAACTCGCCACATGTTGATGTCTGCTTTTTATGACTTGATAGAGAGGTATGGCCCAAATCGAAGTGACAGCGTAGCCATGTAACCTGGGGGCATGGACTTTTCCCCTCATTGTCATTTCATTTTTCATTTATTTTTAATTGCTTATTTGTCAGGGACAATGCTCATTGATCAACAGTAAAACAGAAAACTGTAAATGAGCCAGAGTTAGCCANTTTGTCAGGGACAATGCTCATTGATCAACAGTAAAACAGAAAACTGTAAATGAGCCAGAGTTAGCCAAAAAAGCTAATTTTCATCTGCGGTCCCTGGCCAGATGTGAAAAAAAGGCACCCTAAAATCTGATAAAATGACATTAGTAAGAACTATAAAATACCTATCATCAACTCAGTCCTATAGCAAAAAACAACCAAAAACAAAGAAAACAATACAGCAAAAGATGCACATAAACAGATCACCAATGCATCACCAGCAGAACATAGAAGAAAGCAAATAACAATGACAACACACCCTCCAAATAACAATTATTGTTATTTGGAGGGTGTGTAAAGGGTCACAGCCCCTTTACAGTGAATGTTCCAGATTAGCACCATGATCAATTGAGAGCATTATTAAGTGGCTTCGTATATAACTTAATAACTCAAAAGTGGATTTGTGTTCCGTTGCTTTTTAATGAAGTGTTGTGTGATGCTATATAAAGTGTTATTTTGAAAAACTTGAAAATCAGGGTTCAGTAGGTACATAATTAGCGCTATTCTGGTCTCTTCCTGTCTTTCTCATAGAATACTTGCACCCACGCAGGTGTGTGTTGGTGCTTCATGAATACTCTGTGTCTCAGTAGATTTCTGGTGGGTGCATTCTCAGTAATTGAGTCTCACCTCAGCCGCTGATATAAGTAGATTTGGTCATGGCTGAAAAAAGAACAGGCAGAGATGGAGAGGGGGTATAGAGAGAGTGGGTTGTCGTGGGGATACAGATTAAGCTGTTTAAGAGAGGCGCTCAGCCCAGAACGCCTACATATCCATTTGTTTTCCCTCATCCATCACATTTGGCTTTTATTACACTCAGTCTGATACCTTTCAGGTACATTTGAGGTTATTTTTTTAATTCACAGGGAGACATGGAGCAATGTTTCTCTTAACGCTTCTTAAATTGCTTTCTCTCTCTGCCATCCGAGCAATCTGAGAACATTTGGGTCTGATGATGGTGGTTACGGGAATAAACTCTTTTTGGGAGACTGGTGTTACGAGAACATAAACATCAAACTATGGGAGGCTCTTGAGGCTCTATCAGGTGATTTTGAAAAGGCATAACCAGAAGGTATTATAGCTATTTCAGCTTCAGTTTGATTAAATATGACTGTTGTTGTGAGAGAATCACAGGCTGCAGGCATATGAAGCAGTCATTGTCATTTTCTGCCGAAATTACTACAGATGTAATGCATAAGTTGGCCACTAGATGTCATAAATATTTAGTTTTTGAGCTGTTAAGTTAAAAACACAACAACAGATGTACATACAGTCATCATTTTGCAGAGTGATTCCATATCTTTACATTTACTCTTTTAGCAAAAATCAGCAGATTTGTAGGATTGATGATATATTAATAATTATAGTTCTGAGGGTGTAAAAAATCAACGGTGGTGCAGCATCTAACAACAAACTGATCAGAGCTGAATGACGACTTTCAGACTGGTAAATCGTTGCCCTGGAGCTGAAGGTTTTCTGAAAATTCACCTGTATAATCTTTTTAAATTAGTTTAAATATACATAGGGAGAAGATCAAAATCTTTAGGTACTCTTGAAAATTTAATACATTTTGTACAAATCTACATATCACACCCCACATAATTAATGTCATTTTTCTTCATAGCGGGTGTTTTTCCATTTGATTTTTTCACTTATACCAGTCAGAATCTGTCATGCTGTGACTGTTTGCTTCCACATTTTCAAGCTTCAACCTCCTTTCAGCACACGATGGCAGCAACGCCCCATGAAGACGAGGCATTGAGCAGCCCTCAGCCTGTCTCTGAGTACCGGGTAGCCAGTTAATATGCAGAAAAGGCATGAGATCCATCCCATCACAACCACCATGTGATGACCTCAACTTTCACCTGATACTCTACGCAAAAACACAAAAATCTACTTGTGGTTGTCATTCATGTGTGTTTTGTTTGACTGGAGTTCTCTTAAACTCAAACTCAAAGTTCCTTTTCTTCTTCACCTTTCTTCTTGAAATGGCCTCTTTGTTGTTGTCGTCACTGCTGAAATGCTAGTTTTCATGATGTCTCATTACCGACATGAAAATGGACCACAATTCAAGCGTCTTTATCACAAATCTCTCTGAGATTGTGTTTAAATACCCACAGTCCTTTTACTCTGAATGTTGCTGCCACGCCGTAGAAGAAACGGTTGGAGCAGAGAGATGGATGCCTCCTCTCCTCTGTTTGTTTGGCTAGCCCTCACCATTCCTACATAATGGAGTTCACGTTTTTTTTTCTACAAATTTATTGTTGACACAAGTACATCCATCTCTGTTAACTCGAAGACCCTCGTCCAAGTCAAATATCTACAATGTTTTCTTTTTCTTAGTCCTGTCTCTTTTGTTCTTTATGTCTTTTTCCCATTTTTTTCCCCATTCCACNCCCCAATTTTCCCCTCTCATCCTTTCTCTTCAGTTTTTGTAGTGGGTCTGATTCTGTGTTGTGTTTTTTGTAGATGGAATAAGTTGACACTCCAGGCTGGTTTTTACATTCGTTTTACTGCAGAAATGAAGAAAACACAGCATGTGTGTCGTTCTGTCTTTCACCATGCTTTTGCTTGGTCCATTAGCTCTCCAAACTGGAACATATCACAGCGGCCATGGGAGCATCCGTCCTGGCATCGCCTTCAGAGGTCAAGTTACCAGCCCATGGAGATGGCCCTTAACCCTTGTAAGGTCTTTGGGTCTGTGGGAGCCATTTTCAACGTTTATTAAAAGAAAAATGATACAATGAAAAAATCCAACTTCTGATGTAGCTTGAATGCAGCATTAGCCAGTCTGGGAAGTTAAAGGAAATCACTGAGCCATATTTATTAGATTTAACACAGTTTCTGGTTGCTGAGATGCTTCTTCAGTTCAAACTAAGGGAAAGTTGATGGCATTTAAAACCATGCAGCAGCTGCACCATCACAGGATCAAACCCACTGTGGAACGTGGATGAAGCTGAGGACAGGAATCCCCTCTAATCAACCACTTCAGTTTGGAAAAGTAATGGTGTTACTCTTCCCCACACTAGTTTGAGGAGGCCTTTCGGATGAATGGCGAAATGTTTCTCATTGGGAGATGATGCCTGGTTACACAACACATTCAGCTTTTAGAAAAATAATCAAACTTTTAGCTGGTTTAACCCCTTGTACCCGAGTGGTCCCAGTACCGGGATTTTAACGATGTTTTCATTAAATACCATTCACAGTTGGCACATTGGTCAACCAACTAATGTGATAGCTGACTATGTGAGTTTTACGGTCACGTGAGGTTCCAAACGAGTGGTCACATGACCCGGGGAGCCAATAGTCACTGAGTTAGAGGCATGTGTAATGCATAATGCAGAAGTCAGCGGTGCACATCCTTCCCCAGAGCGCATGTAGCTGCATGATGTTAACGCTGGTGAGAGAAACGGCAGTTGACAGTCGGAGTGTTGGAGTGAATTGGACGTTTGAAGATAGCAGAAGCCTGACTTTTGTGTTCTCAGAAAGTATTTTGGCAGTTCTTAGTGAATACTTGTTAATAGTTTTGTGGGAGGTTTCTGTTTTGACATTTTTGTGCATTAGAAAATAGTTTTACAAGTGTCAGTTTCTATAAGCCTGATATGTTGATTATTTATGTTTTTTTTTTGTTTGTTTGTTTGTTTTTTTTGTTATGTTGTGCAATAAAAAGCTCATTTTGTAGGTAAAAGTTAAATATTGGTGGAAAGCAATATTTTACAGACACATTACTTGTACCTGATGTAGAAACGCTGTTTGGCTCACTGGCGCCCTCTAGGCCATCTAGTACAACTAAGACTAAAATGTATGAAAAATTTATATGCTTCTCTTCCATTACATCAAACTTGGTGGAGCTGCAGCTCAGAAGTTTTAGAAGAAATCCAGTAACATCAACAGCTACTAAATCATTGTTATAGGAGTGATATTCATCTCTAATTTAGAATTTTGAGAAAATGGAAGTAAAATTTTCATTTTTCTGTTGTATTTATTCAGCTCTCAGTCTGTTCTGGTGATAGTGATGGAAATCTTACTCTATATCTAAATTCTTCCAAGTGTCACCTATCCATGTTGTCCTTATGGTTGTGGAGTTATTACAAATTAAATTTGTGCATGCCTTTTTTAGACGTACATTCCAAAAAAGAGCTCAGGGTAGAAGGGGTCAACTTTTCTACAGGCTCTGAGTGGATTTCAGTGTGAAAACCTGGGTGAACCTGGTAACGTTCTACTTTTCTCTACTTTTCCACATTTCCTTATTTATCGACTCTCTTCTACCCCCTTCTGTCTTTTCTTGTCTGTTACCATCCTCTCCTCTCCTCTCCTCTCCTGGGGGTATCTGGTCCTCTTTTCAGCCATCTAGAACGATCCCTGGCCTTTACCCAGCACCCTACAGCTGGTCCCCATTGAGCCTCCCTGGGACTTTAGCCCCCTCATCTCCTCTTCTTCCCCCTTTTCCTCCTCCCTGTTTGCCTGCACTCTAAAAAGCAAAAATACTTTGAGGAACCATTTGTGGCTCTTGGCAATTCTAACCAACATCCCATAAGTTGGAATGTAGAAACACCAAGAGATTTTGAAGGACCTTTGCTGATTCTTTGGATTATAACAATAGAGAAACCCATGAAAGGGGTTCCGTTTTCCAAGAAAACATATTGAGATCTTTCTTTTCCAAGTCAAGAAGTGGGTTTTAGAGTGTAGAATGAAAAAGAAGCTAAAGAGAGGGAGAGGGGAAGGTGGAAAGATGTTTCCGATTGAAGAATGCACGTAATTAACCCCCTCTTCCTCTCAAAACAAAAGCACTCCTGCAGCATGTGTGGGGGGTGATTGATCTGGTGTGTGTGTGTGTGTATGTATGTGTGTGCGTGTGCGGACACACACACACACACACACACACACACACATTTGGTGCCAAATACACAAGGCCTTCTCCTGATGTGAATCCATTTTATATATACATTAGTTAAGTTGTTGTCATATATAAAGCACCAATTCAAAAAGTTAACACCCACCCACCCATGCACACACACACACACACACACGCTCCGAGCCCCCGCACCACCACAGCCTGCGACACCTCCTAATTGGGATGGATGGATTTCATTATGCAGCATCAAGAGAGAGTGAGAACAGACATGGAGGGAGGGGGGAAAAAAATAACAAACATGACAGAGAGCAGTCCCCAGCTCCCTGCTCACACACACACACACACACACACACACACACACTAAACAAAGCCTACTATAATGTGCTGTATGTGTACGATGTGGCTTTAAGGCCCTGTCCATACTAATATGGAGATTTTACAAAACACATATTTTCCTCTACGTTTTGGCCTCTCATCCACACAAACGGCGTTTTAAGCCACTAAAACAGAGATTTTTAAAACGTCTTCTAAAGTGCAGATTTCTAAAAACTCTGCTTTCTGTGTATCTGTGTGGATGTGAAAAACGTAGCGTTTGGGAAACGATGACATCAGAACTAAATTTGTACATGCAAACTGTTGCTTTGTGTAATAAGTATGCACCAGAAACAATAACACAACAACAATGGCGGCGACCGTGTACCGGTTTCTTTACGTTTGGTTAGCAACAGCAGCTGCAAGTTTACAAGTTAACTTGGCGTTGCTGCACCACTTGACCAGCGTCTGCAGCTGCTACGCCCAATATTACTGAGTCCACGGTGTCCACTGGTTGAAGTCCACCAGAAACAACAGACAGACTTTATCGCCACCTACTGGCCCGGCATGCATTTGTAGCTGTTTGAGCGTTGAGATATTTTGTAAAACAATGCATGTGTGGACATTTTTTTTTTAATGGTGGGGGAAAATATCAGTTTAAAAATATATCTGTATTAGTATGGACTAGGCCTAAGTAGTTGAATTGTCGCTCTCTCTCACACTTTATCTCACGTATAGGTAAAGTGTGGGTCCTTAGGGGTCCGGGCAGAATTCCCTCTTTGAATCCCTCTTCTCCATCTCATATCCCCCCAATATGGCTGTCTGCTAAAATGTCAATTCATGATCCAGGCCTCCTCCTCCCTACCTCAAATTATCCATTTCTGTTAACAGAGAGTGGTCATCGCTTATGTCATTCACATGCGGACAGTAGAAGACTGTTGCATTTTATTACATGAGCCAGTCGGAATGGTAAGGAATTCCCAATCTTTGAATTGGCAAATATCCGACACGTATCTGGGAATATCCAATTCAATGCGGTTCTTTACAGTTTTACGTCTTCACAACGCATATCCAATATGTGTCACCAGGCTGTGAGGAAAAGATCTGAATCCATTTGTGCGTGGTGCGTAAATGTGGTATAGAACCCATGTAGGGCAGCTGGAAATGAATGTGATGATAACTGTCAGCTGTACTAACAAAAATAATATTTTTAATGTGAAAAAGCCTCAACCACCATGTGTCCATCCTTCTCTCTTCACTCCGTACATTCCTGAGAGGAAATTGTCTGGTTTTAGTAAGTCGTCTCTCTCTGTGTGGACGCCAACTCAAACACAAAACGGCCATAGTGTAGTTTTATCATCTGCAGCCATTTCTGTTGTGTGTGTTTGTGAGTGTGTGAGTGTGTATACACAACATGCTACAGTTTTAATGAAGTTGAACTGAGTGTGCAGTAACTGTACATGACATGTGCATCAGTCAGAGTCCAACATTCCTGCAGCCTCTCCTGCAGTTTGTGGCTCTGGGTTGAATGTTTTGAATATCACTATTTTGCACACTGCATTTCATTTATTTGGTGTTCGTAAATGTGTGTAATGCAGAACACATTTCACGCTTTGGCAACGTTTTTTTTTTAGTGTACAAGAGTTGTACGTGTAAGAGCTGCATGTGTGTGGCGAGTAAATGGTGACAAAGCATATTTCAGTCATAAGAGCAAGAGAATAAGAGATTAAGGTCTCTAAAACCCCCTAAAATCCCCTCCACACACACACACACACACACACACACACACACAAACATGCACACACAGTGGGATTAGACTCCATGGCATAAGTGGCT
Organism: Lucifuga dentata; assembly: GCA_014773175.1. NCBI lineage: Eukaryota > Metazoa > Chordata > Actinopteri > Ophidiiformes > Bythitidae > Lucifuga > Lucifuga dentata. Next base: position 39,052 of record VXCM01005930.1, read on the forward strand.
AATGTAACAGAGGCAGTGGGATCTGGCTTGGGTTTGTTTCCTGCATTGTTAGACCTTTGGAGCGTGATAAGTCAGGTTGGACTTCTCAGAATGGGAAGTCGTGTGGTTTAACTCTCTCCTGCCACACAAGCACGACTCCAAAACAAATAGCTTTGCTTTAAAGAAAGAACTAACGGACAAAAAAAAAAAAAAAAAAAAAAAAAGGGCAGGTGGTAAATTAGAATCATCAGTCCAACCCAGAATTATGGGGTTTATCCATTTGACTGGAGACAGTGAGGGAAGCTATGGAAATTCATGATTACAACTTAGTATTTGATAACTATAAGCAGTACTTAACAATGGAAAAAAGTGGTAGATTAATTTTTCTTTTCAAGTGGCAGAAACGGCCTTCCATAGGAAGCAGTTTCAGGGTTTTTAGTTAATGTTCTGCACTCCCATCATGGGTTTCAAACCTGTAGTCTGTTTGTTTACTCTGTTCAGTTTGGCATCACAGAAAATTTTCAAGTAAACCAAAATATAGACAAAATCACGTGAGAACTTTCTCTTCTGTCATTGGTCAGAACTGTCTGGGGCTGGGAGTGAGAAAACCGAAACAGGAAGAAGGTTTTAATGCCTGGGTAGTTAAACATGGACCGTTGACACAATGGTGAATTTGAACGCCGAATTTGACTGTCAGTCAAGATATTTTCAAACATTTTGCTTCACATTTTATGAAGACAACATGCTACATGCTAACCACATCCTAACTGTCAACATGTTGATCTGAGGATGTTAGGTAAGCCTGGTGTGTTATGACCTGTTGTTAGCACCCGTTTGATTTGTTATAGCTAATCAAAGATGTAGTTTACTTGATGCTAACTAATGCTAACAAGTGCAGCCAACTGGAAATGAATCGTATGCATTTAGTTAATTCTGGTTTCCAGTGTAGACAAAAGAGATTTAATATTATATATATATATAATTTTTCTTTAACAGACCCTCAAGATAAATGAGCACATTCTCACATCAACCATAAAATAACGTCTCTTGATCAGACGGGAGTGTATCTTATGTTCACACATGTTAACACATGTTAAGTGTGTGTTAACAGACTAACCCTAACCCATTATGTGCTGTATTGTGCTATACACAGCTGGGGAATATAGGACCCTGGGAACATAGGAATGACTCCCATCGGACCAATGAATTGATCTGGGTTTTTAAATGATCCAAACTTTTCTCTCTTTGTGTGTTTGTGTGTGTGCGTGTGCATGTGGGTGTGTATGGAATTGAAAAATGACTTGTGACACTTGCGTAAATGTGAGAGTATGAATGTCTGCTGTCTTCTACTGTATGGTAGATATCAGGGTACATTCACACCATGTGTGTTTATTCAGATTTTCAAACTTTGCTAATTTGATTGAAAGAACAATACCGTGTGTGTAACCACATCAAGATGGCTGAAAATGCAAGTCTGTTGTCTTCCAACAAAACTGTGGAATGAAATATGAGCCAACTGCCGGAAACGATGGCGTACAAGGTTTCATAGGTAGGAGACGGATAATCGCCAGCAGTTCCTCGTGTTTGGAGAGTCAAGCAGAACAAAATACAAAGAGCATAAAACACAGTCTGGTCAGATCTTCATCCTGTATTCAATTATTCCTTCATGTTTCTGTGCGCTTTCATCCAACCAATTTGTGAAACAAAACACAGGAAGCAGTCACCATTTCAACTAGATTTTCACATCTAAATATAAACAGCCAAACCTGGTTTAGCTTGTAATGTTGTTTTTACAAACTATGACTGCCAGTGTCTGCATTGCTAAGTAACCACAACACACGATGTGTGTGTGTGTGTGTGTGTGTGTGTGTGTGTGTGTGTGTGTGTGCAGCCTCTTATCTACTCAGTTGAGTGTGTAATATGCTGGTTAACAGCAGGCGTGCTTATATAAACAGAAGGTGACTTGAGGGGATGATCTGAGCTTATCTGTACAAATCACACACTGTATTTGTAGATATAGATATTCTCTGCAGAGTGTGTGTGTGTGTGTGTGTGTGTCAGAGCGAGAGAGAACTCTGTAATCTGAGACGATAATCTTTCTTTCCTGATTGTCTGACAGATGTACCGTTAGAACCAGTCTTAGAGTCTTTCCTCGTTCATTTATCCTGCATGAGTTCCGCAAACATTCAAACTTATTTGATTTGTAAATTAAAAATTGAAATCCTCTGAACAGTTCCAAATTCAGTTTGTGAACCCGAACGAAACTTGTCCTGCCTTGGTGGAGAAGAGATGTAAACAGGTAACTAAATTTAACAGGCAACTAAATCTAAATGTGGCATCTAAATTTAGCTGAAATTTAGTTGCCACAAACATTATCTAGCATTATCATTCACAGTTAGCATTATTAGCTACATACGCTAATGTTTGATTCTTTGCTTATTAAGTAAGATACACATATCTCCTATACCAAATACCACTAACCAGTACATTTTTAACATGTCTTATTTTAAGAGAATTGGAATAAATTCTGTATCTATTATAAGATCATGAGGATATCTGAGTCTGAGATCACTTCTCAAAGATCACACAGATTAAAAACATGACATATGTTCCCTTAATTTTTAGTTTTAGATGCAGATCTACCCAAGGCTCCTTGCTTCAGTCTGTTCGTATGTAGATGATCAAGTATAATCTGATATTTGCTGTGTAACCTTGACAAGTTTGGAAAGTTACACCACTGTCATTTTCTGTAATTCTGTCTCTGCTGTAATGAAGACCACAGAAAGACTGCAGGCACTCACACAGCAGGAAACGCACAAGTGGATTCAGATGATCTAAACAAAAGCGCCATCAAACTGAGTTTGAGAGGAAGCTAGAAGCTGTTGTTGTTTCCTCTGCTTTGAGAAGCTGGGTCATCTGGGAACACAGGCAAAGTGAGTGTGTGCGTGTGTGTGTGTGTGTAATCTCAACCTGATTAATCATATAAATGAGGAACATAAAACACACTTTCAGGTTGGGAGGAGAGGGGATATTAACAGGAATTCTGTGTCTTCGTGTTTTTTTTTTTTTTTTTTTANTTTTTTTTTTTTTTTTTTTAAATAAAATCTCCAGTTGATTATGAATGGGGATAACGGTGCACAGTTTCACTTTCAACTCTCTCTACAGAACACGGGCACAGTGACTGAAAGAATAAAACAGAGAGAGACAAATTAAAACCCTCCCAACTTTCACACCTCACCATACCTGGCCTTTGAATGGTGGAAAGGGTGTTTCCACTACCTTCCACCTTCGTCCTGTTCCACACAGGACTAATGCTGTGTTCAAGTAACCTCAGAAGTCAGAGTTTTCCCAGTTGGAAATTCCAACTTCCAACCTCAAACCGTTCCAGCCAAATGTAAACAAAAAAGCATAGCTGAACACCAATAAATACTGTAAGATTAAATAAACTTAGTAATAAATGCTAACTAAAGTGAAGTTAGACTACAGCACTGTTTGGTTGTGTTGTTTTAATGATAATTATCACAGTATTAAACATTTGTGCAGAGAAGTAATATTCTGAAATTATTTACACTTATGTATCAATGATGGTGATATATTTTGACCTTTTTATTTCAATGTCACGTAAGAAAAAATACTTTATTTGCCTGTTAGTTGATCATTTCCATTCATAAAGCTCGCTTCCACGGTGCCGCCATGTTGAGTGACGTCATACTCATGAAGTCGGGGTAGATAAAATTGGTCTGAGTTTCCCAGTTGGAGCTCTGACTTCAAGTGCTGTTCCAACGCAATTTTTCCAAGTAGGAAGTTGGAAAAGTCCAAGTTCTGAGGTCTGTGGAACGCAGCATTAGAAACAAAGCTGATTTTTGACAAACATGTTGGAGGAAGCATACTGCAGCATTAATAACAAATTTAAAAAAAAATCTTTTCTTTATTCTGTAACCATGAAGAAAATCAGATGTGGAGTTGAGAAACACATCAAATCACGCTAACTCACAACATTTCAGTTAACCATTTCCTCAAATATCTGAATATTTCCATTCAAATCTATTGGTTTTATGGGTTTTATGAAATTTCATCATCCAACTAATCCATCGTTTCATAGAGACTGATGCTTGATGGGCTTGAGAAAAACTAAACTAAGCAAAATGTTTTTAATGGTGTCAAGAATGTCCAAGTTTTCACACAAAAATCTGGGCTTCAGTCCTGCAGCCCTGGATTTCATTTGACATTAAAAAAAAAAAAAAAGAAATTTGATCAAATATACATTAAAATAAGATGTTTAGATGCAATGTCGGCTGTAGGGGGGTCACCGCGGTCTTCAGCTTTGTCTCTTTAAATGTAAGCCATCCCCAATAGTGGCATTTTCAGGTCATATCCCAACATGGGGGTTCCTCTTTCTTATTTTTGCCGTGCTCTCATCTCTCTCAGATCTCCGTATGTCTTGGCATAACCCTCAAAGCTTCCCGTGGCACAGAGCATCTATCTGCTCTATTCCTGGGATGAAGAGGAAAACCTCTCACCTAGCGAGCATCCGGGAACGCCGTGGAAATGCTCCTCCTCTCAGTTCTTGATGCTCCTTTTGAAGTACTCACTTCCTGCCTACATTTACGGCTGCCAGAGTTTGCATGTAAATGACAAGACAATGTAAAAATGCCAGTCAATGGGCTCTTTCATTCAGCGTGTTAAACCAGAAACCATTGATGCAATTTTATCAAAAGTTATGTACAAATGTGCTTGAAACACATCCTTGTTCAGGAAATATGTCTGTGAGTCTAAATACAGAGGCAAAGCTTTGACAAAATAGAAACATAATATGATCCGCTGGTTTTACACAATACCTTATCATCCCTCTGGGACTGATAGGGTATTGTGATTAGATTAGATTAGATTAGATTAGATTAGATTAGATTAGATTAGATGTTAGATTAGATATTAGATTATTAGATTTTTATTTATTTATTTTTTTGTGATTTCTGCAGCCAAAAATGCATTTTTTACAGTAACTTTTCTGAAATTCTGTGATACATTTAGTGATTTTTTTTTTTTTTTTTTTTTTTGTGGGATGCGGACGTTGAGCAAAAATAACTTCTGGACTGAACCACATCCTCATCACCACTGGGCCCAAGTGGGTTTAGACACCATGCTGTTCACAGTGATGGTCTAACATCCAAAAATATGGTTTGTTTATGAATTATTGTTTATGAATTAAGTTTTTTTTTTTTTCCCCAATCAAATATTAAGTAATACAGGCCAGAAACTACCTACAAGAGTTCAGTAACAAGATAAAATTGAAGGGGCACGGCCCCCTCAGTCTGAATGGGTTTGACGCCCCTGCTGTGCCTCTGCAGCTCAACACCTTAGAACAATAAAAACTCAAAATCACGACCCACATTTTCACAATATCGATGAAATAACCGTGTGGAACTTGTGTGTGTCAGCAAGCATTAGTCACACGCACGCACAAACACACACACACACTTTATATGTTAGTTGCCTCTCACAGATATTTGTCTGGACATTAGAAAGCCGATACAAGAATCTGTACAAACAGCTGCAGTATATCAATATTCTCACTGAATCGCCTCATTACAGCGTCTGTTTATCTGTATTCAGAAACCTTAATGTGTCTGAAATCACTCCCTATTCCCTACTCCCTATCCACTACATAGGGAGCTTCATGGAGTACACTATANGTCTGAAATCACTCCCTATTCCCTACTCCCTATCCACTACATAGGGAGCTTCATGGAGTACACTATATAGTGCACTAGTTGGTGAAATAGAAAAATAAAAATGGCTTTCGGACACAACTCGCTCCTTTTCTGAGTGCTGTTAATTACATCACTGCTGTCGCACTAATAGTAACAGGGACGACATCAGCTGATATATATATATATAGCCGGATGTATTTTTAAGTCTTTTGTGTTATTTAAAAGGCAAATTGTACAGATTTTTTTCCAGTCTGCCATAAATAAAGTACTTTGAGTCAGTTTGTGTGATGTATTTGTGCAGGTCTGTTTTAAAGAAACACTATTTTAACGCCTTACGTTGTTGATTTATCACATGTCCACCTTTCCATCAGGAAAATAAGATAATACGCCATCAGAAACAGCAGACAGAACCGCCTTTAACAGCTGAGAACATGCCTTCCACTCTGAATGTGTCTATTTTCACCCTTACATTTCATCATTACAACAGCTGTCACAGCTTTAAGTTAAACATTTATTTTCTTTATTCCATTTCCAGCATGAACACCCAGATCAATATTATGATTTAAATCGTGAAGTCCCGTGGTCTCTCTCTCCTCTCAGGTGAATTAATTTCATTACGCTGTCATCAGTCCCTAAAAAAAAAAAAAAAGAAGGATGGATATAACATCAATAGATATTTTGATCATAGTGACAAAACATCATCTCCAAGTCATGTACGAAAATTAATAAATCTGTAAGCTTACACTGCAACTGACATAATATTACATAAATTAGCCCATCAAGCTAAATAATACGTTAGCGTTAAAATAAAAAAAAAAATAATGCCAATACAGCTGTACAGAAGAATCATGCTATCTAGCTAGCTGTTTGCTAGCTGGAACATGCATGACTGTTTGACTCACAAATTTCAGCTATGAAATGAACATAAAGTATTATATATGGTTCATATGGTTAAAAGTCTAACGATCAACTTACATTTGTGAGAAAGGTTCATCACGTTCTCTCTCTTCTCGTCCGTCAGCCTTTATTTTCCTAATTTTTCTTCCTGCGCAATGCATGATGGTCTATAT
>VXCM01005931.1:0-35991 GCA_014773175.1 Lucifuga dentata
GTAACGTTAGATCACTTTAATTTACCAGATAAAGATAAAACATTTAAAAGTGGCGCGTTTTTTTTTTGTAATCTGGGTTTGGACTGTTCAGCGCCAGGTTCATCAGTGCATGCGGTCCCGGCAGCAGCAGCAGCAGCAGCAGCAATCTCATTACGCCTTTTCCAGTGCAACTCGACGACAGACAACAATATAAGCTTGGATTTAAGTTTTTTACCAGACGAAAAGAACAAGAAGGGGAACTAGTACGTCGTGGTAAGTCAAGTTTTCAACTTAATCTAAAGTTTTCTAACATCTTTGCTAACACAGCACATGTTCCTCCATGTACTCAGTCAGCACGTTAGCATAGCTAGCTAATTCGTGAGCTGTTCTTAGCTTAGTCAGCATTTTTATTTTGATACTTAATACTGTGAAGTATGATTGTAGTATTAATAGTTAACAGAAAATAGCATGAGAGATGAGGCAGTCTAGCTTGTGTTTCCATAATGTTCAGTTGTCATTTTTGCAGCCATGCATGTGGTACTAAATATGCTTTTGTTAGGCATATGAAAGTTCACAGAAACACCCCCAACATCAAATTTAAATGTGCTTTTCATGATTGTAACCGTTCATTTGGAAAAGTTTTAGCTTTAAAATGCCATATATATAGAGATCACCCAGATCAGAGGGAATCAAGATATTTGGGGTAAGGTTCTGGCATAAGGTTATTAGACCCTTTATTGTCATGCCACTTAGATTTCTGTGCTGTCAAATGTGACAGTTTGTCACATTTATTTTCTCACTTGAAGATTCACATTAAAGAGGGGAGACCAGTTTCTTGTCCATTCACAAATTGTGGTAAAGTTTTTACTGTGATATCCACTTTTTCATCACACTTGTCAAGAACACAAAGGTTGCACAGTTGGTAATCTTTTGAGCCAGACAGCGTCAGGTAGAGGTGATGGAATTACTGGAGAGCAAACAGGGGTCGCTGATGAGCAAGCAGGGGGCTCTGACATAGAGGGAGAGCAGGCAGAGGTGTTTCCAGAAAGCACAGATGAGCCACTCTTCTTAAAGAATTTGGCTTTGTTTTACCTTAAACTTCAGGCTAAGTTCTTGCTCCCATCTTCAGTTATACAGAGCATTATTGAAGATTTCCAGGCAGTGCATGACATAAGTCAGTCTCATTTGTTTCACAAACTGAGTGAAAAATTGTCAACTTTAGGGGTTGCTGATGGTGATGTAAAGAACGTATTAGATGCCTTGAAATCAGAGGACTTATTCAGGGCTTGCAACACTGGTACTTTAAAAGCAGATAAACAAAGAAAAACATTCTTTAAAAATGAGTTTAGATATGTTGAACCAGTACCTTTGTATCTTGGGCANAAAGAAAAACATTCTTTAAAAATGAGTTTAGATATGTTGAACCAGTACCTTTGTATCTTGGGCAGAATCAGTCTGGAAAGGAATGCTTTGTCCAGTACGTGCCAGTTAAAGAAACATGCTGGTCACTTCTTCAGTGTGAATCAGTCAGACAGCAAGTTCATTCACACAAGCAGCAAATGCGGTCTTGTAATAAACCAAAAGATGTTTTGGAGGATGTATGGGATGGAAGTAATATGGCAGGTAATCCATTATTTCAATCAGATGATAAGGCTTTGGGTTTGATACTGTATCAGGATGCATTTGAAGTGGCCAATCCACTTGGCTCAGGCAAAAAGAAACATAAAGTTCTTGCAGTGTATGTTACTCTTGCAGATATAGCACCTCATAACAGGTCTAGTGCTGAGCAAATGCAGCTGGTTATGTTATGTCGGGAGCAGGATTTCAAGTACTTTGGCCAAGAAAAAGTCTTCAGTACACTTGTGACAGATCTCAAAGATCTTGAGGAAAATGTCATAGCCACACTTGATGGGCATGTGAAAGGCACTCTGTGTGCCATTGCTGGAGATAACCTCGGATCACACAACATTGGTGGTTTTACAGAAAATTTCAGCAAGAGCAATTACTTTTGCAGATATTGTGNGGAAAATGGCATAGCCACACTTGATGGACACGTGAAAGGCACTCTGTGTGCCACTGCTGGAGATAACCTCGGATCACACAACATTAGTGGTTTTACAGAAAATTTCAGCAAGAGCAATTACTTTTGCAGATATTGTGACATAGATCGTGCAACATTCCTTTGTATACCTCTGACAAAGTCCTCTCCCAGAACAGTGGAGTCCTATAAAAATAATGTGCAGCAGATAATTGCAAATGACCTACACTCAGCTGTTGGTATTAAATCTGATTCCAAGTTTAATGAACTTGCTTTCTTTCATGTTTCTTTCATGTAATCCTGGTCTACCTCCTTGCTTGGGCCACGATCTTTTTGAGGGCATTGTATCGTATGACCTGGCACTGTATATCAGCCATCTCGTTAATGAACAAAAGGAGTTCACTTATCTGCAATTAAATCAGCGCATAAATCGCTTCCAATATCTTGGCAATGATGCCTACAGTAAACCATGTGATGTCAATTCTGGAACTGAGAAGTTAAGTGGACATGCTGTCCAGAACTGGACTATGCTCAGGCTCCTGCCAGTCTTGATAGGGGACAAGATTCATAGCCCACTGGAAAATGAAGTGTGGCAGCTCATATTGCAGCTCAGACAAATCGTCTAACTGATTTGTGCACCTGCCATCACCACAGGCCAGATAGCCTACTTGAAAGTACTGATAGATGAGTACATAGTCAGTAGAAAAGAGACTTTCCCCAGTCATCCATTAAAGCCAAAGCACCATTATCTACNATGAAGTGTGGCAGCTCATGTTGCAGCTCAGACAAATCGTCGAACTGATTTGTGCACCTGCCATCACCACAGGCCAGATAGCCTACTTGAAAGTACTGATAGACGAGTACATAGTCAGTAGAAAAGAGACTTTCCCCAGTCATTCATTAAAGCCAAAGCACCATTATCTACTTCATTATCCAGACCTCACAATGTGCTTCGGCCCACTTATTCGCTTGTGGACCCTACGTTTCAAAAGTAAGCACACATACTTTAAACAGTGCGCTCGGAAATTGCACAATTTTAAGAACTTGTGCTCTACTCTAAGTGAAAGGCATCAACTACTACAAGCTTACTTAAGTGCTGGCACTGTGTTCCCACCATCTGTAGTTGTTGAAAGAAGCACAGATTTCTATGTAAATGACTACAATGACACAATAAAACAGTCTGTTGCCCACCTTAGTCTGCTACCAGGTGACACAGTCTCTGCACACGAAGTACAAGTAAAAGGTACACTTTACAAAAAGAATATGTGTGTTGTGTTGGAACAAAATGATGAGGGACTGGTCTTTGGTAAGATTAAGTTAATTCTTGTTACCAAAAATACCCTGGTATATTTTGTGACGGAAAAATGCCAATCTGTCCGTCTAGTTGACCAAGGGGTGCATTGTCTGTCCAACACAGAGAATACAACAGCACAGTACTTTTGTATTGAACAGGGAGAGTTGACAGATTATTACCCATTGCCAGAATACAGTATGCTGGGCTTGTCTGTAATTGCATTGCACCATTCTGTTCCATCCCTAGCATAATGTCTGATGATGCCTGTGCATGGATCCGGGAGATCATCCAGGCCACGCTCCCAAGTCTTCCGGAAGAAAAAATAAAGTTATTAGTAGAAAAGTTGACACTGCAGGGAGTAGAAAGCAGAGAAGACCTGAAGTATGTTCGAGAGGAGGACATGGTGGACTTCATCAGGCCCATCCAGTGCAGAAAACTCCTTGATAGCTGGAAATCACAAGGTAATTAATTGATATAATTCAGTTAAAGCTGGTCATGTATATTATTTCTCTCAGTGATGGAAAAAGAAACAGTTGGTGAGAGTAAGACTTTGTGCTCTTCTCTTTTTCAGATCCAGTGAGTAGTGCTGTGACCCCACCCAGGCAGCTGTCCACAAGCTCTTCGGGGTCAAGTAGTTCCATGTCCTCTCCTCAACCATCTCCACACCTACATATAAAGAAAAACTGGCCTGAAACCTTTCAGGTGAACTGGAACAAAATGCCCCCGGAGTTGCTGTCTACTGTTATGAGCGGTAAGAGGCCCTCTCCATCTGACCGACGGCAGTTTGTCAGAGTGCTAGTTGATGAAATGAGAAAGTATGAAGCCAACCCCACAAGGGCACAATGTCTCATCATCACCAGAAACGTGATAAGACAATACCCACAATCCTTTGCTGATACCCTGCATGATGGGAAGACAATGATTGGTGGAGGCTATGAATCACTTCTGAGCCAAGTTAAAGTACGCATAGAGAACTTGAACAGGCACAACACCCTTGCTCGACATAGAGCATCAAAGAATGCCACAGGGGCTGTAACAGCCCGAGGACCAGCAGACAGCTATGGGTGCACAAGATGGCAGCCAGAGCTACCACCTGAGGAAACTGAAGATAGCCTTGAAGGCCTGAGACAAAAGATGACAAATATCTTTAAACATGAAGGTTTGGCGGGTGCAGAAAGGGGGGAAATACATAAGTTGATGGAACAAACTTATTATCTACAACGCAAATTGATCAATGCCACACCAGCTGCCTCTCTGGAGGACATTAAAAGTCAGTGGCCCTACTTGTTTCTGCCAAGGAGCATGTGTGCACACTTTGAACTACTCACAGACATTCAGATCCTGAGAATAATGGAGGCATTTCCTGAAGACCAGGGCAGAATCATCACAGAATACTTCAAGGCACATCCCAGCAACAATGAAGTGAAGAAGGTCCTCTCCCTGGAAAATGGTATAACTTTCCCAAACATTCTGGACCTATTGATGGCACACTTCAAAGAGACGAAAGATGCCCTAATCTTGGAGGCAGATGTGAGTATGACCAATGTAATCAACTTTATTTCAGATTAAGACATTGAGATTATTGAAATTCAGTGGATGGAGCTCTTTAATTTTTGAAATAACTTCTGTGAAATTGATGCCAATCATAATATTTCAGTGAAATTTTGCTAATTTTCAATTAGCTCTTTGTCACTGCAGCATGGGCAGTACATGCAGATGAATGGCGTCCGCCCGCCCTTCATGCTGTGGGGAACCACAGGTGCTGGCAGCATGGAGAGAGGGTGGGAGCCATTCATCTGCATGTACTGCCCATGCTGCAGTGCCAAAGAGCCGGTTGAACAGCGTCTGCCCTCCCTCCATGCCGCTAGCGCCTGGTGCTCCCCGCCCACCTTGTGGCAAAAAGCGGCATGGAGGGAGGGTGGACACCGTTCATCTGCATGTACTATCTGCGCTGCAGTGACACCGAGCCAGTTTCACTTTAACTTATATAACTTATAGTTTCACTTTAACTTAGAACTGCAATGCTTTTTTTTTTGTCTCCTAAACAGGTGTCAGCCACAGCGGCGACTGTGAAGACATCCCTCACCCTGCCTGATAGTCCTCGGTTGATCATTTTGGGTAAGCTCTAAATCTTACATTTATACTTACATTGTACTAGTGCACATATGCAGAGTATTTCCTTTTAGCCTGAATCTCAAAGACACTGCTTGGCCCACTCATGATGTGCATTCTCGTTGCTGGGTGTGGAATGTCAGTGTATCTTCTGTAACACTGGATATATCAAAGGGCAGTGCAGTAGACGAGTAGCATTCCACATCCAGCATCTAGAATCCTGATATCAAGTGGAAGCTTACATTATTTCGGAATGATTTCAAAGATAATTTAGAAATTGCAATACAGTACAAAAAAATGTAGCAGTAAGTGATAGGGATGGGCATGAGTACTCATTTGGACGTCAGTATTCGTTCAATGTATCGAGTACTCGCATTTGGTTTTTTTGCTTTGTAACTGTCAATATCTTACTATGATGTGCTACTATAACAAGTGGCTTGTGCCAGCCAGTAAGCTAATGCGTANTTTGGTTTTTTTGCTTTGTAATTGTCAATATCTTACTATGATGTGCTACTATAACAAGTGGCTTGTGCCAGCCAGTAAGCTAATGCGTATCATAACGTAATAACAACACCCAACATACTTATGAAGTTATTTTTAGTATGATTGTTTTGACCACAGATAACACTGATAACAGTGCTGGACTACCCCACGATTGAATTTGCCACATAACATTAACATTAGCTACAGTAGCTGCATGGATATTTAATTAATTGAATGGTAAGTTAGCATGGCAACGTTAGCTAACTTTACTCGCGTCTATTTCATTACAATAAAATGACATAACAACGTGAATATTGGTGACTAAACATAACGTGAATAAAACTCTAATGTGAGCTGTTTTGTTGAGTTGTCTCTTGGTGAAATGCTCTGAGTGAATTTAAGTTTAGGCAGTGATGCAGTGTATACATATGTCTAATGTTAGGGCTTTTATTGTGAAAAGTAAGAACAGAAGGAGTAAAGCTGTAATGCGCTGCTGTTGACAGTGTGGGAGACAAAGAGTTTTCCATCTTGGTTCAGACTACAGAGCCTCCGTGTTATTAATTTATTACCTTCATAAGTGCGTAACTCATAACTGTCAGCTACAATACATTTACTCATCCATGAACATTATCTCTGCCCAAGTTACGTCAAATCAACATTAGATTTTGTTTTTTTTGCTAGTACTTGAGTACTCTATTAGAATTTAATGCGAGTACTCAAATATGGAAATTACTTAAAATGCCCATCCCTAGTAAGTGACTACATGANTAATGCGAGTACTCAAATATGGAAATTACTTAAAATGCCCATCCCTAGTAAGTGACTACATGATAACGTCAAATAGTCATTGTGACATTCAGCCTAACTCTTTTTGCATTGTGTTTCAGGTCCAGTGATTTCTGACCAGCGTTGGATGGTGAGCATCGAAGGTCAAGTGGTGTGTGAAGGAGCATCGTTTGTGTTGGGACTCGCTGTTCTCTTCACATGCTACTACAATTTCAACCTCCAATATCAGGATCAGGCGTCCTGCACACTTGAATTCATACAGAGGTAAGTTTGAATCCCATATTGAGTAATTTCTGTCAGATGTTGCTTGCTTATCCATGTGTGTATTGCTGTAGGGCCTGTTAGGACATTTTGGCTAAACAGTGTGGTAAAAGCTGAGCTGTCATTGGCAGACATTGGAGGGCAGCATTGTTTTGCCCTCCAGGTGGGCATTCCCATAGGGTCAAGATGTCACTTGAAAACTATGAATAGCATAATGCAGTGTGCATCCCTTAAAAAAAAAAAAAAAACTCCCTCTTGTTACCTTAGAGGACAAAAATGTCACCTTCATAAAACTGCTATAAAAAATACTATATATTAACATTATTTTCCAATTTAACTGAGTTAAATCTTTAAACCAACATCAGCCCTGTTCATAACTACCAAATATTCATTCAATTTTAGAATTATAACCCTTTAAATGCCAGTTTGTTTACATAATGCTACTTTTGTTTTGAAAAAAATATAAATATTATTTTCTATAATGCTAGGGGGGCTTGTTTTTTTTAAAACTTATTTTTCAGTCTGGGGTAGGTCAATGATTCACAACAACATTGATTTTGATGCATTGCATCAAACACTGTAGTGCTCCATAATACAGCAGCAATAATTCTTGTAAAAACAAGGAAAAGAGCATGTATTTGCCACTGTTGGAGAATTTACAGTATGCTACAAGGAATTGGTAATGTACATTATGATTTCATAATTCTTTTTTGTTGTTTTGTTTTACCTTGCCATGCTTTGTAGAAGCTGTGTTGGGATTAACCCAGAAAGGGGTACAAAGGCACGACAGAGAAAGGTGACCAGCAAGAAGAGTGGAAGAATGGTCCAAAAGAAAGTGGCATCCCTGAATCCACATGTGTGCACCCTCATAAGGAAGCTCATGGATTTTGAGTGGGACTTTGTGTGAGTTTGACAATCACTACCCTGACTCCATCCATAGTGTTAAAATACATGCACACACACATAAACCCTTCTTACCTCACTCATTCACTGACAATCCCTTTATGTCTGTCTCACTCATTCACAATTCTATTTTTATTTGTAAGAGATATATTTCTATTATTTTATTTAATTCTGTTGTCAATGTCCAGCCTGGCATTATTTCCGTTTAATACTGAAGATTCTGTCTTCTGTCTAGAGAACCCCCCCTAGTGTAATGGCGGAGGCTATTTCCTTTTGAAACAGAGAAGTATTTACTCTGTCCATAAAGTAGGCTGCAGATGTTTTTATTTAATTTTCTACAATGTCCAACCTGGAATTATTTCTGTTTAATACTGAAGATATTGGGCCAGTACACAGTATTGTTCAGTAGCATAATTCTGTGAACCCCCCTAGCGTAATGGGGGTTCCTTTTGAAAAAGAGAAGTTAAAGTATTTACTTTGTCCGTAAAGTACGAATGTTTTTCTTTAATTCTCTTTACATTGTCCAACCTGGCATTATTTGTGTTTAATATTAAAGATATTGAGCCAGCACACAGTGNCTCTTTACATTGTCCAACCTGGCATTATTTGTGTTTAATATTAAAGATATTGAGCCAGCACACAGTGTTGTTCAACAGAGATCAATGTTCAATAAGGGAGGCTATTTCCTTTTGAAACAGGATGGTTCCAGTATTTACTCTGTCCGTAAAGTACAAATGGTTCTCTCTCTCTGTCTCACTCACTCACTCACAACCCATCCACTTATTTGTAAGGGCTTGAATATATGAGTATTTGGATATTACTTGAGGTTTATTCTAATAAACAAGAATAAGATGAATATGTCCTGTTTTCCTGTTTATTCTTCAAAATGTTTTGTTTTGCATATGCTTGCAGCAGGGTTCAAAATGTTTTGGGGAAATTAGTACTGGTGAAACTGCAGCCAGTGAAATGCTGTAATTTTTAAATTAATACAGCAAATGACTACATTTTGATTACAACAAGTTGCTGTATTTCATTTATACAGTAGATATACTGTAAATTTTACAGTAGCCTGCTGCCAGTAATTTACTGTAATATCTAAGATTACAGCAAAGTATTGTGCATTTTGATTACAATAAGTTACTGTATTTCTTTTATACGTGAATTACTGTGAATTTTACAGTAGCCTGCTGGCGAAACTGCTGCCAGTAATTTACTGTTATTTTTAAATTTTTACAGCAAAGCACTGTGCATTTTGATTACAATAAGTTACTGTATTTCTTTTATACAGTGAATTACTGTAAATTTTACAGTAGCCTGCTGGCGAAACTGCTGCCAGTAATTTACTGTATTTTTACAGTAAAAAGTTTTACAGTGAAGAAAGAAAGGAGGATGGACTTTGTCTTGAAAAAGCTGGTCATATGTGTAAATGTGATGGTTGTTGTGAGTTTGTTCTTATTTCTTTGGCAATGACACTGATTTGGGCTATGCCATGTCTATTTGTGATGCAGCATCCTGTCATAATGCATAATAATGCTACATCCTTGATGCTTTCAGTCACATATTCATGTCTCTGCATTTTTAACTCTCAGATGTTGAACCTCGTGTTAAATCACTTTATTCCACTCTATAAAGGTTACTGTCACTGTGAATATGGGCTGGGTTACAACAACTGACAACAGTCTATAGCCCTAGTGTCATGCTGAGGTTATTCGAAGGTGGTTTAATTGCAGGAGGATAGCACTGAAGGCCTAGTTATAAAATACATGTGCAGGTAATTCAAACCTGATTGATGTGATTGGTGGGGGCATGGTCTCAGGATGAAACCACACCTTCTGAAGAAAACTGATTAAAGGTGTCAAGGCTCAAACAAACGGAGTTTTCAGGATTCTGGCATCATGATGACTGTGCGTACACTGGTGATCCTTGCAAGTGTCCTCATCCCAAAAGGCAAGTTTTTGTCATTTATTTTTGTTTTTGTTGTCTGTTACCAAAAATGAAAACGCTGCTAAAACTATTAAACTACATAAAAAAATTAATAAAAAAATAAATTTAAAAAAAATTAAAAAGTTTATGGCAGCGCCTTCCGTACTGCATATTACGGAACTGCAGTATCACTAAGGGTACATGGGGGAGGGAAAAAATTAATGGAAGGAAATAAACCCATGTTTCCCTAGGAGTTCCATAATGTTTGCCTATTGTAGCCTGTGGTTAGTTCCAAATTACAGCAGCTGTTTTCCTTTTTGTTATTCCTCCACCTGCAGTTTGGTTGATCATCTGTCAATTTTTGAGTGAATTTTGAGTGATTTTTTAAGTCCATCCCTGTTAAGTGTAGATTTTAATTTTGTGTTTCTGTATACCAGCATACACCCTGGAGTGTTATGAGTGTATACCTGTATTGACAGAACCGTGCACACAGACAACAAAACAATGTCCTTCATCCTATCAGTGTGGAGCACAAAAAGTCTCTGAATATCAAGGTATGGGTATGTAGTTTTTATTTCTGCAACTAAGATGACTTGGCATGTTAGCTAATTTACAAACACATTTTATTGCAGGTGGCTCCAAAGTCTTAACTATCGACATGAAAAGTTGTGCTCCGGCTGAGCAGTGTGTTTCGGGTTCACTCAACTTTGGAATTTTGAAAACTACACTTACCACCAAGTGCTGCTCCACTGATCTCTGCAACACAGAATTTCCCCCTGGTAACTTTTTAAAAATTTTTTTATTGTTGTTCAGTATTCCCCATTGTTCCCATAAATGTTGAACATGTTGGTAAAATATCATCATTACATGAAATATAATTGCTGACTAAAAGATTCAATTCAGGTATTTTTAAATCATAGGATATCTCAATCCCATTTAATTAATCAAACTTCACCTCTAATGCTTGTTTTTTTTTTTTTAACAATAAATGGCTGTTTTGTTAATACGCAGAATGGTTGGTACAAGTGTGTGTACAGTTATTTATTGTGAACCACAGACATTGCCCAGACTACAGACATCCAGGTTTGACATTTGCTTACTTTTTTTTTTTTTTTTTTTTTTTTGTTTTCTTTGTTATATTGTCATGTCTGAAATAAATAACAAATCATTCAATTCAGGCCCAAAGCCTGTATGTAACTGTGCGATGTGTGAGCCTACAAAACTGTTTGAGACATTGTATGGCTGTCATCATCGCTGCATCAGGAAGTACCTCTCTGTTTTTTTATATTTTTTTTACGATGTCTGCAATTGCGCCCCTGAAACTTAAGAGGCTATCATGATAGATCTGAGCCAGAGACAGAATATGAGTGGGTCTGCCCTGTCTCTGGTCACGAATATAAAACTGCAGAGTTTGTCTAGCCTATATTATAGCTTACATTTGCTGTATTTTGTAAGGATTTAGGTAATAATCAGTGCAAACTGATCCTGCTAATTATATCCATTTGTCTTCTTATTTCTCACTGGAAACCACGTGTCATAATGGATGTAATACTGAAAAAACTGCTACTTTGAATTTGCTTAATTTTTATATGTCAAGTAGTTGCATGAAATAAATTTATTTAGCTTCGTCTATATTTTTTAAGTTGACTGTATTTAATATTTCTAAGTAATTTCAGTGAAATTAAATTTGTAGTTTTAGCTAAAACAATGAGTACATTTAACTTAAATTTCCTTAGTCATTCCAAATAGACCTATGTTGAGTAAACTTAACACATTTAGTTAGTTTGGCTCAATATTTTAGAGTAAATGTTAGCTCAATCCAGTGGTGTAATAAAATTAATTGTAGTTTTTTTTTAACATTTGTTTTTTTCAGGGTTTGCTGAGCATTAAATGCTCTTTTACAGGTGCCGGTCCACGGATTGAACCTATGGGTCAGCAGCTCGCATCTCTAGCCTGTGGGCCACCACTGCCCATTTAATGCAGTTCCATGTGTATATGCATGGGAAAACTGGTGTTGACCCCTTTTAGATGTTACACATGAAAATTTAGCTTCATTTATTTCAACATGTTATTTTGTTCTGCTCAATATTTTTGATTAATTTGGAATTAATAGAGATGATAATAGAGCTATGACATTTTTTTTAGTTGCTTTTAATTGAATAAAATTAGAATGTTTGAAGTACTGGGAGATATAATTCCAATGTTTCACAGGTATATTCGATGTACAATTTTGTAAGACACTTCCTTGACTTTGTTGGTAATACAGAACTTGACTGTCAACTTTATGCCATTGTATATCATCAATCTTAAACACAAACATTTTGAGGATGAACCGACATTAGGTTTGAGTTTATCACATTTTTAATGAGTTTTAATGATATTGTTTTATATTACATCCCCCCACAAAAACATTGTTGAGATATTCTTTCAAATCAGTGATAAATCCTCTACCTCCATAATTTTTTAATAATAATAAGACACCACTTGAAATCGCATCAAAAACAATGATTGAACCAGGTTCCTTTGGTTTTGGCACTTGGAATTTGTGAATAAAATCTTTGCAAGAGAGCAATTGACCATTTTTATTCAATAGCTGACTGTTATACCATTATCTAACCATGTTTTGTTTTGTTTAAGCCAATTAGTGGAGTGCCCATTCAAAATGTGCATGTTTGGAACCGGCCAGTCTTTATGGTGTGCGCCACAGCCTGCCATAATTTTGTTATGCACGTTCTCATGAATTATCTTTGTTTGCTACAGGGCCCAGGTTGAGACCGTGGCCATAGACCAGACATCTGCTGCGCAGACTACTTTTTACCAGCACAGCTCACCTCGAGAACCACTCATCCAAACAACTTCGCATGCAACACAGCATGTCCTTGAGTCCTGAGCAATGAACCTACTGAATTTCAACTTCATACAGTGCCCGGCTCTAGAGATATTGGTGCCACAGACAGAGATTCTGTCTAAATAGTTCAGTCAACAATTAAACTCGCTCTTTTTGCAGTGTGACCGAGCCAAGTAAGCAGCTCAATAGGTCTTGTGGCGGACCATGATAATGACAATGCCGCCTTGGGACTTGCACCCAAAGAATCAAAATTTAGAATTTGATAAACACAAGAGAGCTCTTTGCACACCGGTAAGTACCATGTAAAAATAGATGTAAATTTTGTCAATTTGTTTATTCACATAAATTCAAAAATACAACAAGGAAACCATAAAAAAATATCCCCCATGAGAAACATAAAAGGATATGGTCACCATCAGATTGAATACTGAACTGAATACTCAATTGTACAAAAAAAAAACAAAACAGCTGGTCTGGTAGGGCATATTTACAAATGCCTGAGCTGCATAACCAGGGCACACAACCAAATTGGAGGCCTGAAGATGGGGGGGAGGAAACCCAGGATTGGCTCTACATACAGGAAATCACTGCAAAACTATTAAAAACATATTAAGCATCTACACACAACAGATAAAAAAGCATATAAAATCTGGGGAACCATCCTAATAAAACCTCCCACAGTCAGGTCAGTGTGACACCGGTTATATTAAACAAAATGCAGCAACATATGTCAAATATGCTTGAAGTGGACAAATAAAGGTGCCAGTAGATTGGGTGTGGGGTGGGGGGGCAGTGTTGACAGGTATGTACTGAGTTCACAGTGATTTTTATATTATTTAATGTGTGACCCTTTGACCATGAGAATGACATTTTATTGCCCCCCTCCTCATCAAAGTTGCCCATCCCTGGGGCCTCATTTATAAAACAGTGCGTGGAATCCATACTAATAGTTTATGTAGGCCTACGCTTAAAACAGGAGCTTGAAGCATGTTAAAAACACCACAATTTACCATAATGGTCCATGCAAAGGTATTTGTGGATATGTGAATACTGATATAAATGAGTTTATATGTCATTGCGCTTCATAGAGAATGGAGACTTCTGATTGGTAGATCAAGAAAAAAAAATATGAGAGAAATGCAGGCATGTGGATGAGGAGAAATCAGGAAAATGTTAGAGTTGGTGCCTCAGCAGCAACAATAATAGCATACTGCTGCTGGAATTGAGTCACTTTAACAAATAGTACCTAAATCATTGAGGATTTAAATTTACACTGAATTAAAAATTTGTCAGACCTAAAGGCCAATGCCAGAAGATGCAGTGTTGCATAAAGGATGTGACGCTGATGTACAGGTGAATCCAGTAAATCCATAGATTATTTTTTTTGTCACACTCAGCAGCTCTGAGCATGTCAGACTGAGCTGCTCTGTGCAAATAAAATGTGTGCCCATCTATTATGATAGATCAATGAAAAATCATACAGATCTGTCATGATCAGAATATTAATTCTGTTGTTTCTCAGCACCTTTATCACCACTGCTATCGAGTATTTATGTGGAAATCAGAATAATTGATTCGCACATTTGAAGATATAATTAACGAGGCCACATGAATTCAGTTGATTAATCATGGAGAGGAGCTATTTTGATTTAAGTGTAGCTTAAAAGGGCTCTGTCAGAGTGGGTCTATGCTAGAATTCAGAGTTTGATTCCATGGAATGACTTGTGGAAGAATCGCTGAGAAATCTGCTTCATTTACCTCTACTTCTCCATCTGTGTCGCCAAACACCCTTGTCTCCAAAATGTGCGTACGCATGGATGGTACAGAGTTTCCATACAGGTGCGCAAATCCCTTCAAATTTGTTTTTATAAATCCCAAACATTGTGTGGGAACACAGTGTTATAAATGAGGTTCTTGGTATATATAATATATATTTTCTGATCCATCTCATGTTCTCCGTACTGAGTACCAGCTGTTACCCTCTGGCAGATGGTACCTCTATGTAACCTTAACAGTGCCTAATTCAATTAAAATTTTAAACAGTGTTGACGGAGGCCGCAGGGTTGTGCAATAGCTTCATGATGCTTTTATCCGTGGAATATGTGTTGTGTAATATGTGGAATTTTCTGCACCATGTGTAATTTGTGTAACAGGTGTTATTCTCTCTCATACAGGTCTTCTTCTACTCCTCTCAGTTTACATAGGGAGAACTGAGAGCTGCTGGGAACAGAGGCAGCCTAAGCTACAACCTCTTAAAGCACACAACCTATTTTACTAAAACATTCATGGAACAGATAATAATCAGGATTTGGTGAGATATCACTGAACAGTAGCATGAAAGAAAAAAAAAAGAAAATTATGCTTGTCTTATTTACTCTGGTTACATTTGCAATATGTGATTTTGGGTGTGATTTACTACAAGAGGCAATTATAAGTGAACAGCACTCAGCGGGGTCAATTCATGGCCATGTGCTGTTACATGAGGACGTAATCCCCGTCCGACTAACACCTGGTCTGGCAAGCGAAACTGAGGGCTCATACATTCGCTGTGCGGGCATCACATTGTCTCAAGGAGGGAACACAACACGACACACCAGATGCAACAGGAACAATTGATTTATCTCCTACACCTGTGAGAGTGGGGCGGAAATTTCAACCATTAACACCCGCTTACAGCAGATATGCAGAGGGCTTTCTTGCATCCTCTATAATGACACACGACTAGCCTAAATTTTCTCAAACATCCTTAGTTGATTGACGTGTATTTGCGCTGGTTCATTGTTCTACAATTTAGCTTATAAAACTCATTGTAAAATATCAGTCGAAGCTTAACAGCAGGTATTCTACATGTGCTGGTAACTGCCTGATGCGAGCTAGTTCAGGTTGTGGGGGCGTGGTCTCAGGATGAAACCACGCTTTCTGAAGAAAAATAAAAGGAGCCGCAGCTCGAATACGGATCTACTTACTGCATTCTGGCGTCAAGCTGAGGATGTCTGTACTTACACTGGTGATCCTTGCAAGTGTCCTCATCCCAAAAGGCAAGTTTTTGTCATTTATTGTTTTTGTTTTGTTTTGTTTTGTTTTGTTTTTTTTTTGCCTGTTACCTGTACCAAAAATGAAAACACTGCTACAACTATTAAACTATATTTAATAAAAAATAAAAAAGTTTATGCCAGTGCTTTCAGTACTGTATATTACGGAACTACAGAACCGCTAAAGGGACATGGGAGGGGAAAAAAAAAAAAAAAAAAAAAAAATCTGTGGAAGGAAAACAACCATATCCCCTAGGGGTTCCTTATTGTAGCCTGTGTTAGTTTCAAATTACAGCAGCTGTTCCTTTTTGTTATTCCTCCATCTGTAGTTTGGTAGATAATTTGTCAGTTTTTGAGTGTAATTTATATCATGCTAATAGAAAACCTAAATCAAAGAACTGATGAATTCATTTCTGAGTTAGTCCATCCCTGTTAAGTGTAGATATTAATTTTGTGTTTCTGTATATCAGCATACACCCTGCAGTGTTATGAGTGTACACCTACACTAGGATCAACTGGACCATGCACACAGACAAAACAATGTCCCTCATCCAATCGTTGCGGAGCACTGAAAGTCGCTTCATATGCAGGTATGGGTGTATGGGTTTTTATTTCTGCAACTAATATAAGATGATGTGACATATTAGCTAATTTACATATAAGTGTTTTATTGCAGGTGGCTCCAAAGTCTTAACTATCGACATGAAAAGTTGTGCTCCGGTTGAGCAGTGTGTTTCGGGTTCACTCAACTTTGGAATTTTGAAAACTACACTTACCACCAAGTGCTGCNTGAGCAGTGTGTTTCGGGTTCACTCAACTTTGGAATTTTGAAAACTACACTTACCACCAAGTGCTGCTCCACTGATCTCTGCAACACAGAATTTCCCCCTGGTAACTTTTTAAAAATTTTTTATTGTTGTTCAGTATTCCCCATTGTTCCCATAAATGTTGAACATGTTGGTAAAATATCATCATTACATGAAATATAATTGCTGACTAAAAGATTCAATTCAGGTATTTTTNTGTTGGTAAAATATCATCATTACATGAAATATAATTGCTGACTAAAAGATTCAATTCAGGTATTTTTTAAAAATAATATTCAATTTTCATGTCACATTTATTCTTTGAATATGCTGTTGTGGGTGGATAGTGGCAGCCCGTACCAGCAGTTTATAAACAAAATTTGGGCAGGTATTGTCAGAGAAGCAGGTTTCAAATTCCGGGACCAGTCAGGATGAACAATATTGATTTTGTTCCCTGATAATCTTCCATAAAGGAGCCTGAAGACAAGATGCCCTCTTAATGCCAGAGTGGAGCTCCACAGTAGCCGACAATTGACCAGTCATGTCAGCTACATTTGAGTCAAATCAGTGTTAAAGGATATAAGGTGCTCAGTCACAGGTGAAGGAGTAAACTTGTGAAGATGAAACAAGAACTAAATGCAGACCATAACATTAGGTGGTGTAACTTTGGTTTTTAAATGGTGTGGATTTCTTGTTTACATATGCACAGCAGCAAATCATTACTGATGAATCTGACTGAAGTCAACCTAGCGTAAACCTTTATTCTGCTGGATAGTTTCTGGTGCTAGGGAGTGCATGGCGTGGGCTGAGACAGATTGGAGGTAAAGTGCATTCACTGCATGGCGTACTGGCAGAAAACTGTCACAGTTTTCTTTGGTAGTGTTGTTTGGGCTAAATTGTAATCATGTGAGGTGTTCATTCTTTAGCCAAAATCAGACTCAGACCATGTGTGAGAAAAAGGTCAGGTAGTCACTGTTCTTTCTCTTTCGTCCTGCATGCATGTTATTGCACAGTAGCAAAATGAACAACATACCTTTTATCTTACAGAACCACCAAAACCTCATCCAAATGGTAAGAAGTGCTTTAGCTGCGCTGTAAATGACCCCCAGTGCACCACAGCCCTGAACTGTGAGGGGGATGAAGACCGCTGCGTCTCAGCAACAAGTAACTTGCCTTTAGAGTGACATTACTCTGTTATCCAAAGTATTTCCTCATTGGAATGTTTGCCAATGTATGTAGATGCTGTAAAACATGGAGCCCAGAACATTAAATCATTTTTATTCTTACAGTGACGATCGGAAGCCAAAAGGTAGACATGAAGGGCTGTGCCAGCAAGTCCATATGCACAGGTGCACAAACTGCACAGATCCCAGGCATGTCTGCATCAGTGAGCTGCTGTGAGGGTGACTTCTGCAACAGCAGCAACAGCGCCAGCAGCATCACCGTGAACCTCCTGCTGCTGCTGCTCCCACTGCTCTCCTCTGTCCTGTTCTGATTGATGGAGACAGTAAACTGACCGTTCAGGTTTCCTCCTCATCTTAGCTTACATCCAATCATGTTCAAGTTCACTTTTGATAACCAAGCAAAGTAGGAAAAATATCATTTAGAAAGATTACATTCTCCCTGTGCTTTCTGCCCAGTGTAGCTTATAGAGTAGCTATAGAAAAGAAAAAGTTCTGCAAACTTTACGTCTTGCCTATGGTACTACCAAGTCACTGATGTATCAGGTTTGCATTTCCTCATGCATCTGTAAGTGTCCACCACTTCTCTTAACACTTCAAATTATGCATGTGGCAGGTGTGTGGAGACAGGCGCACACTGTTTTTTTCTTGCAAAACTTTATTAACATTAAAAAAATATGTATACATTGTATTTACAGACAAAGAGGAATACCAATTAACAAAGAAGAAAAAAGAAGAGAAAAAAGAACTATTTACATTGTCAGAGGTCTTATACATTTATAGTCAATAAGGGTTTGGTAAGTTTGAATGCTTTTTTTTATTGTTAACTTTACTGACACTTAATGTAAAAATTAAAATACTTACAGAAATGAGAAAAATTTGGCTTGGTCATAGACCATTTTGTTTTGTGGATATGATATTTTCCTTAATAAAATAAAAAGTTGAATTACAAATACTAATTTCTTGTCAATCATCTTTTTTTTTCATAGTAAAACAAAACATGGAAACGATTCAAATTTACAACTGTATCAAGAGTCCTCGTCAAAAAATTTTTCAACATATCCTGGAGTAAATAACTGAAAGAATAAATGAGTGATATTTTCTTTTTCAAGTCCACAAAAAACACAACTGTACTCTATATCACATTTTAAATCTTTCAAGGACACATTTCGCAGGTATATTCAATGTACAATTTTGTAAAACATTTTTGTAAGACACTTCCTTGACTTGTTGGTAATATAGAACTTATCTCAGACTGTCCAAACTTTACGCCATTGTATATAATCAAACAAACTTAACCACAAATATTTTAAGGATGGGCCAACATTAGGATTGAGTTTACTTCTGATGAGTTGTTTTATATTACTTTCCCCCACTGAAAACATTGTTGAGAAATTCTTTCAAATCAGTGATAAAAACCTCTACCTCCATAATTTTTTAACAATAATAAAACTCCACTTGAAATCGCATCAAAAGCAATGGCATATTCCTTTGGTATTATGGACACTTGGAATTTGTAAATAAAATCTTTGCAAGATAGAATTGACCATTTTCATTCAATAGCTAATTTATAATATTATCTAACCATGTTTTGAAAAAAAAAGTATTTGTTCTTAATACGTGCTGCAGCATCATGTTACACACAAAAGGAAAGTGAGGTTTTTAAAAGCAAAAAGAAAGGAAAGAGGGGGAGGAGAAAGGGGACAGCTTGTTAGTTTTTCAAGAAGAAATGTGAGTTAATGAGTTCATGTATTTTGCTACAGAGTGCATCCATACATCTGCTAGCTAAACTCATGCAGTATGGAATATACACAGGTTACCATGAGTGTGATGTTATTAAGTTTTCTTCAACTTGGCACCCTCCTGTGCAGGGCATATATGAGAAGATTTATTTTTATATGAACATAAAATAGTGTATTTTTCCACAACAAATAAATACAAAATAGCCTAATTCAGTCTATGTTAAAATGACAGTAACCTCAGGTCATGTTGGTGTTATATATGACAAAATACTATGCATTTTACAGAGCAGCACCCTTATCAGGTCATACAAAGAAGAGTCGGGGAGAAGTGTGGAGGTTGAGGAAGAGGTGAAAGACACCACAAATCAAAAGGAGGAAAAAAGAATATATCCGGCAGCAGACACTGAGAAAGTAGAGGAAGAAAATATTTTACTATGTATATTTTTGATTACATAACAAGTACAAACCTGAAAAAGTTTAATATTTAACATTTTTAAAGCTTTGAATACACTGATTGGGTTCTGGAGGAGGAGTTGTACACAGCTGGCTTTGGGGGGTGGGGCCCCAAAGACATTTCTTTTTATGGGGCCCAAAATTACAGATTGACCCATTCAGTTAAATGAAAGCTGATCGGCATTATATGCTTATTCAATGAAAGGAAGTGCCTACCCATCATTAAACACACAATATAAGTAAAACATTAACAGCTGTATGGTCCCGGAAATATTTGGTGTGTCCACAGTCTTGAAGAACTTAAAAATTTATATATATGTTGTAATCCTACAATTAAAAAACAGGGAAATCATAGTCATTTATGGTCTCAGATAGTCTGTGTAGTTTTGCAATTGCATTGCCTTTTACTTGAAATAGTTTATATTCCTCAAAACTAAAAACAAAACAAAACAAAAAAAAAAACAACAACAACAACAACAAAAAAAATTGCATAGAAACAGCACAAATACTTAATTTAATTTATTAATTGCTGTATTAATGGTAGGGAAGATGACAGTAGCTGTTTTTTTAATTCAGGGGCTTCCTTCATCATAGTCATCATCGTCCACATTTTAAGACCAAAAGAAGAATGAAGAATGAGGTCTTCTTTTGCGTGAATTTGAGGAAAGAAACTAGAATATCCTATTCTGCTCTCAGTATCTCAAAATTTGTGTATGATCATCACATATTAAATGTTAAAACCAGGTGGAAACTGTCATCTCATAAAGGTCATTAGTCATTGGTAAATACACTACATGATTTGAACCAATGAAAAATCTGCTGGCTTGGTTAAATAATGGAAATCAGGTGTTTGAGATGAACTGTATGTAAATGTTTGTACAGCTGTAAATGAAAGGGGAGCATCCAAAGACACATTCAGTCTCTATGGGCTTTAAAGGACCATGCCGGTGATTTTGCATGTTTAAGTCCAATAAACAGTACCTGCATACATGTTACAAACTGATGGAGAAGAAAATTGGAGAAGCAGAGTTCATCTTTAGGCAGATCTTGTTTATTGATGAATCAGCGCTGAGGAGAGTATAGCCACAGCATGCGATGTGAAAGAATCTCAAAGTTATGTGTGTATGAGTGATACTTACAGATGATTGGGAGTTCTGTGTGTGCACAGGAGAAATACACGAATGCTGGATGAGCAGAGTATCTTATATCTTAAGTTGACGTACTATCAGTACGTCAACTTAAGATATGGCATACTGATATGGTATATCAGTTTGGAGAAATGATAACAAGGTTGTGGAAGCAGTACAAACTGGTTCTAACTTAAGATTAAATGTGGAGTCAATAAAGGGTTACAGAAGAGTACAGAGCAGTCACTGTCTATTTCAATAACTGACAACCATTTTCCAAAACATATAATAATTTAGCTTTCATGTTACTATTTCCTTCAAAATCAAATGTTCAGGTGATACACTCCTCACCTTAAAATTCAATGTGCTGACACGTACTGTATGTCCGCATGTATAAGGAACAGTTGTTTCACTTCTCTGTAAAAAAAAAAAAAAAAAAAAAAGTTCACCTGGGACTCTACTCCCTGGTGGAGATATATATTTTGTTTTGTGTATCCATGTTGGACCATTAAATAAAGTTACTTTGACAAAAAATTGCATAGACATCATGTTTGCTGTAATGGATTACTTCTCTCAATCACGTTTCAAGTCTCTACAAGTTGATTTTAATAGCATACTGGATTGAAGTGAAACCAATGACTGTCTGGACAATAAGAAAAAACAATTCTAATATTTTCCACTCCAGTAGTATGTTTTGGGAAATGGGTGTCAGTAATGAAAAGTGTATGTAGGTTGTATATATTGGGGTCAAACATGCAAAACCATCAGTATGATCCGCTAATTCTTTATGACCTTATGGTAATTCCCTTTCTTTTTGGGGGAAGGACGCACAGGTTCAGCATACGAACCTTCAGTACTCTGAGGTTGATGCTTTTGTAGGCCATGATGTCCCAAAGAGGAAACCACTGAACTAGAACACAGCTGCAGGCCCCCATGTACCACCAACACATCATGGGTTTAGTGGTTGGAAAATTTTCCGAATCTAGCTGTAAACCAACCACCACTGTTTTCCCAAGAAGTGAAAGTGAAGACTATCTCATTTACATCCTAATTTGTGCTTTGCTACTACTCACCTCTGTGCTGTCAAGAGGAAGAGGAGGAGGAGGAGCTCTTTGATTACTAAATCAAACAAGACATGGCAGAAAATAATTTGAACCTTGCAAATACGACAGCGTTCATGAAAGGCTGTACAGTAGCTTTTTGAAGAATAAGAAATGGCTGTAAAAGTAAAACTCACTTCTTAGGGGATGGGAAGCGTTGTTTGGAGATTTGAGTGTCACACTTTGCAGGTTTGGTGTTGTTTCTAGAAGGGAATCAGAACATGTAGCATGAGTATGCAAGAGCCATAAATTCATTTATGGAGTGTTATTTGATATTTATTTGCAATATTTCTCAGATATCAAACAGACAGTAGTAAATATAGCCTAGCTCAAAATTGTTCTCCAGATTGAGATTTTACAAAGGTAGTGTAATTAAAATATAAAACTGCTGTAAGAACATCAGTTGGAAAAATAAAAGCTAAATCCTAAGATTGTTGGAGAACACCTGCCTGGGTTTTCTCTCATTTTGCCACCTTGCGTGCCCCTTCTCTGCTTCACTGAAGAAGGTAGAAAAGAAAACATTGGTCATTGGGGAGAAAGTGAGTAGATTTCATAAAACAGAGTGTTTGTTCTTTGGCATTCTTACCTGGAAGATCTGCTCCAAATGGATCTCCTGTATGGAAAACAAAGCATCACAGTTTGACAATGTATTTGTCCAGTTGTAAAAACATGTCTGCAGACATACCGCTTTTCTGGCCTTGGAGATCTCTGCCTGTCCTCAGGATATCTCCTGAAATTTCAGATCAATAATATTGCCAAGATAAGATTATAAGCAAGACAAAGTAAAGAGCTGTACAGTTCATAATTGTATTATTAGTGCTTAAACAACTGATCAATCCTACCTGGATAATCTTTCCCATAGTGATCTCCTATAAAAGGTATCATAACTTATTACTACAAAACATTTAAGTTCATGTGATAGGAAAACAAAAATAATAACAGTTCAAGACAGTTGAACTTGCTGTTTCCTGTTTGCTTTCTTCACTTCCTATGAGTTAATGAAGCCATCAATGGCAAACTGGAAAAACCATCCCTGAGCAGAGATCTGTTCTACAATGCTGTCCTACAGTATCTTTGGCCTTGTCCGTTGCAGAGCATTCTACACCCTCGTTCGTACGACTTCAACAGCGCAGAGTCAGACTGTGATTACAAAGACCCTCACATGACTCCCATGTGACTGAAGGAGTCATCTGGCCCAAGGTGTGAATGATTATCTGAGGATAAATGGCAGTTTACTGCTGACCACAGACTCAGAACTGAAGAAGAAGATGAGTGGTGAAACATCTACAAGACTAAACAACAAGTTCCAGTTGACCTACTAGTGCTACTGCTAGATATCCAGTGACCTGGACTGAGAAGCTACATAAACAGAGCTTTTAAATATTTATGACTGTTGTGTTCTTTCAGACAATAACGACTACTTTGAGCTTATCATATAGACTGTTTACTTTAACAACAACAGCAGTATCGTCTACATGTGACTCTAGTTACACTTCTGCAAACTGAGCCTGCAACCTGGAACTATACAGAGCCTGCCCCCTGACATCATCGATGGAAAGGTTAAATGTCAAACTGAATACATTACACTACATTGACAATGCTAGATTTGTGTGGATTGAGGACATGGTAAGATTTATATTGATATATTTTGTAACATATGAAGTCCTTTAGGTGTGATATACCTTTTCACTGGTCGAGGTGGTGGTTGTGCAGAGATGTCATTGTGCCTCCTGCTGGTTAAAAATGCCATTAAATGATTTAATCTTTCTGCTTTAGAGCTGATACAAGCTGCTCAACTGCACCAATTTGAAACTAAAAATGATTTACTGCATATTTTACATAAATGTGGTTCTTAAATATATTTTTACCTTTTCCTGCAGGTGACCACTCCAAACACTGCAGCCAGGATGATTATAAGCAGGGATAGACCTGCTGGGATAACTGCTGGGAGGGAGTTTCTCATCAGGAACTTCAGAGATCCTGGTCAAAGTTAATTGTTGGAACATTGGAAAATCATATAAAATGTATTAAGGAAACTAAAAGTCAATATTCTTTTGCTGGGCAAACAGTAAACAGCTCTAACCTTTCACAGTAAAGCTGACTGTGTTGATTTGCTTCTTCCCACGCCAGAAGTGGGCAGTGCAGGTTAAGTTTTGGATTCCATCTCCACCAGCAGCCATGAAGGTAACAATGGAGGAAGTTTCCCAGGTGCCTTGTGCTGTCAAGGCATGTCTGTCCTCAGAGGTGAGGGTCTGAACACTCCATGAGAACGTAGGAGGATGAGAAGGACATGTGTGTGTCACAGAACATGTGACATTAACAGTTGACCCTGCATCAACCACTGTTGGTATTGGGCTTATCATTGGCTTTTCCGGGGAAGCTGACCATGTAAAACACAAAGTAGATTTATGTATTAGAATGCAAACAGATGAAAATCTCAGCATGCTTGAATATAATAAATAGCCGTGTCTCCAGACCTCTCATAACAATAAACACACAGCTGTTGTTGAAGCGGTATTTGTTATTTCCTTTCTCTGCATGGAAACAGAAGGGCCCGTTATCAAAGGGCTTGATGTCATCAATCTCCAGCGAACAATTCTGCTGCTCAATATCTCCTAATATTTTGGTGCGACCCTTAAAATGATCAAGTACTCTGCTTTGGCCATTATGATAGACAATGCCCCCATTTTTTTTGGACCAGATTCCCCGCAGGTTGGTGATAGCTTCATAATCCATCTGGAAGCTGCAGGGAATCACCACACAGGAGCGAGTCAGTGCACTGAATCTGAAAGGGACGTCAGCAGCCAGAACATGGAAAGCTGCAAAGACAGAAACAAACCATGTTGGCTGGCTGCACAGATCTTATTAGGTAACGTGAGAGTGAAATGGATAAATAAAGATAAAGTAAGAGGTACACTCACTGTCACTTTCATGTGGATGAATTTCTTTAGTGGGTTTCTCGTATTCTGAAAGAGAATATCAAGATTATGTAATCTCCACCACAAGTGCTCTCAATATAAAATCAATATCATGTATGGATCGCTGAAACTCACTTTTTACATGAAGGGCTGCACTTGCTGAGGTCTGCCCATTAATAAACTGAGCTGTGCAGATCAAAGATTTGCCATCATCACCAAGAGAGCCAATGAAGGTTAGGTTAGACACTGCTCTATAGGTGTCCATGGAGACCTTTTTGGTGTGAAATGAACTCTGCATATCTTCATAGTTCCATGTGATGGCTGGTGAATTTTTCTTGCACTTGTAGGAAACAGAACAAATGATATTCTTTGCAACACCCTCCATTAACTCCCCTGGTGCCTCATCCATCCTGATTTCTTCATATGGACCTGGGCAGAAATGTGACAGTGAGGCTAAAATCTAACCAGGATTGTTTTTATTTTAACTCAAATAACGCATAACTTCACATTGTACTTACATTCAACATTAAGCTGGAGCTCAGTTGTGGCTTTCTGACCAGCAGGGTAGATGACAGTACATTTCACACTCTGATCCTCCTCTGTGACGTTCCAGGTTCGCTCCACTGTCCTCTGCCATGTCGCATCAGACACATTCGTATCTTTGATGCTGTCTTTTCCAGGTATGCCATTTAGTGTCAGGGTGGGGGGAGCAGATATACATGTATGATGCACACTGCAGGACACACTACTTTCCTCTCCCACCCTGGGAATACCAGTGACAGTTAGCTGTGGTTGCTGTGCATGCTCTAAAAAAAAAAAAAAAAAAANAAAAAAAAAAAAAAAAAAAATCAGGGGATAGATATTAAGTATAAATTACATCTTTAAAACTGTGAGTTGGATTCATGAATGTACACCGATACATACCAGAAACAATAAGTTCAGTTGTTTTATCATAAAATGTTTTATCCAACATATGGTAGGAGGTAACAGGGTTCTTATCTACCCATGGGTAAAGTCTGTTTTGGTTGTCCATCATTTCCAGTCTCTCAATCTTAAGACTGCAATTCCTCTCATTCACAGATCCGGTCAAAGTGACTCTCCCTCTAAACTTGTCAATATCAAATACCGCTGGGTATCCATGGCTCTGATACCAGTACCATTTCATTTGGAGATTTGGAGGCTGGGAGATGCTATAAGTGAATCTGCAAGGAATAATGACACAGGAGCCTTTCATGCCTGTGATGCTGCCAGGGGTGGTGAAGGACCAATCACGAGACATCATAGATCCTTTGAAAAAGGAAAAAGTTAAAGATACCAAATTGTTAAAATAGTTTGAGCTCTTTGGCAAAATGTATTAATGGCACAGGATGAACCAGACAAAGTTTAGAATGACACAGATTAGTGACATAGAAAACCACAGAAAAAGTCAAATCAACTTAATGTGAAGGCGTGAAGTCAGAGCTGGGGTCACCATCATGAAAGCTTAGCAATACTTATGATTTTTACTCACTCTTAACCTGTAGAGTGATGCTCTTTTCCTGTGTCCCTCCTCTGGTGAAGTGTGCGTAGCATGTGAGAGATTTTCCATGGTCCTTAGCTGATGCTGTGAAAGTCAGTGTGGAGACAGATTTCCACTGACCATCTTCCATCTTACTGTGACCAGTGGTGACTGGCATGCTATTGTAGTTCCATGTAAGAGTTGGTATATGTTTAGAGCAGGTGTATACGGCAGAGCAGGTTACTTTCCTTGAATGTCCCTCAAGAAACTCTTCAGCTTGAGAGTAGATAGTCAGTGGTTGAAAAGAGCCTGAGATTAAAAATGCCTAAAAGTTAATTTTAATCATGTCAATCATTAATCATTTAATCATTTGTTTTTATTAAAACAAAAACAAAAACAAAGAAACCCCATTATTTTTAATTTCCATTACTCACATTCTGCATTTAAGGTTTTAGATGCTGTGGCACTGAGACCACCGGTGTGTCGAACAGAGCATTTCACAGTTTGGTGGTCTTCCTTTATGTACAATGTGGTCGTCAACACAGTTTTGGATGTTCCATCAGGTAATAAGGATTGGGTTACTTTGTGCCTTTGCAGGGGGATGTTGAGTGTCAGAATTGGCGGATAAGAGGGACATGTGTGGTAAACAACACACTGAACGGTCACTTCCTGTCCCACCTTTGGGTTGCCAAAGAACAGAATCTCTGGGAGGTCTGCTCTGTCTTTACCAAGAATATGATTATTATTATTGAAGGAATAAATAAATGCACACAAAACTTTTAAATAAGCTCATCTTGGTGACTCACCTAGCACTTGAATCATTACAGTCGTATCAAAGAATCGGTATGTTCTTCTCCCAACATTCTCTGGATCCACCCAGGGGTAGAGCCTCTGCCTGTGGTGGGACCAGTCCAGTGGGGAAATTTCCAGAGTACAAGACTTGCTGGAGGACATAATTCTGCGTGTTTTTCCCTTAAACCTTTCAATCACTTCATTTGGGTACCAGTTGTCATAAACCAAAGGATAGCCACGGTCCACATACTGGTACCAAACCACGCGGTATGGGTTTGTGGGTGGATACTGATAGTAATCATAACTGCAAGGGATGACCAGGCAGGAACCCTTTAAGCCTTTAATGTTGCTCGGCATTTGTACATGCCAAGTGTTGGAATGGCAGAAAATGGAACCTATGAGATGATGGTTATAGACAAAAGAATGTTAAATGTACATGTTGAACATTGGGTCAAACTCTTTATGTTTATACTGTATTTGGGTGCACAAAAATGTAGAATCCTAAAATATATTACCTAGAATCAAGCAGCTCAGATGAAAACGTTTGGCAAATCCAGACATCTTATGAAATGCACCACACAGCTAAAAATGAAAACACCGGCAATACAAATGATTTAAAACTGAAATTTGTGAAATTTTTTAATCATCAGATACACTTTTTATCTTTGACTCAGAAAATGCACATCTTCATATAAAAATGTAAATAAAATAAAATAAAATAAAATTTATTCTCATTGCAGTGTTTATTACATTTTGGTTTAACACCTCAACTACTTCTGAGAACTCAGACAGTTGCAGGTTAATGTTAAACTTTCTAAATAATGATAATAATAATAATAATAATAATAATAAAAGAAGAAGAAGAAGAAGAAGAAGAAGAAGACTTGATTTTCAGTATTTTTTAGTTTAAATTAGGCTCAGTTGAAATGTGATGCTAAACTGTACTACATATTTTTCAGCGTACAAAAAGGCAAACAAAATTTACAACAGTTTTCTTTGTTAAATTTCCTTTAAATGCAAAGGTGTTCCCAGGCTTCTCACAAAAACCTAAAGTTTACTGTGCTACACTGTTCTACTTTTTAGTGGAATATATTCTCATTTATGTTTTTAATCATTATGCAAATAACATACTAACTGCGATGAAGTCAGTTGATTTTGAAGCAGCAGCAACAAATGGGGACAGAATTATACTTATGAAAAACAAAAGGTAATTACTTAAGTTGTAAAACATTTGTATAAAATCAGAATATCTTACCTGAAGGGTTGATTTGTTTTTAAAGAGATTTTTACTACCTTTAAGAAAAGTCTGTAACTACAAGTCATTTGAAGAAACACCCCAGTAAAAAAACAGAGGATGTGATCTGTCCATCATGAGGAGGCTTAGCTAAAAATAAAAGACAAGAGTAAACATGAAAGTGGGCTGAACCATCAAATTTTTTCTCTCTGTGAACAAAAACTGGGTGTCAGAGATTTAAAATTTATCTTTTTTTTTTTTTTTTTTTTTAAATTATGATGAAACATCAATGTAAAGCCATTCAGCCCAGTATACATATGTGGATATGTGGAATTTTTTTTTCTTTTTTTTATGTGGAAATATTTTTAAAATATTTATTTATTATCCCTTCTCATTTTATTTTTTATGATTTTATTCTTTAACTCTTAATTCCTGTCAATTTACATGATTTGACTTCCATTTGAAAAAAAAAAGTTTGGTTATACTGTATTTTTTTTTATAATCCTAAACAAAGATGACTGTTTATTACAGTTTAGATGAAATGACCTCTAACCTCTGATACCAGAATAATCAAATATAATAAAGACAGAAGATAAAAATAATTTTATACACAGCATTGTATATTCAAAGATTTTATTTTTCTCAATAAATGATCAAACTGTCAAGATAACACAACACTGTACATTCAAAGTACATTTTACTTTTCTTCAATAAATGATCAAATGATAAAATAAAAAATATATATTTTTGTTGTTCGATAGAAAAGAGTGCAAGAGCTGTCTGAATAAAGACACTGTAATCATAACTTTTATTTTCATCATTTTGAGAGGATTTGATTGCTGGTTGTTTTGATTTTGGAAGATGCTATTTTCTCAGAGGTTTCCATAGATGTTGAGGTCCATAGTGTTTATATAATCGTCATCATCATCATGGTCCTGTGAGACATTAAAATTATTATAGATACAGATATTTACCATATATGTATGACTTGGTCATAAATGAATGAATTTAATCATACCTCTTTGTTTTTATTGGATCTGGGCTGGCTGCAGTTCCATTAAGAACAGAAATAACAAAAGAAGAAGAAAAATAAGAACATAATAATAAAACAAAGAAAAACAAGAACACAATAATAAAACATTTTTTTCTGAACTATATGATGTCTATATGGTATCAGGAGATGTGGCTTATTATACCTTTTGGGGGATGGGAAACGAGGCTTAGAGACTTTCTGTTCACCAAAGGATGTTGTGTTCACATTACTTAGCCTGTGAAAAAAATCTTTGTCAGGACACTATTTTGAAAACTATTAACTATTTATATATATATTTTTTTACTTATAAGATACTGATGGTAACTGTTTTAGTTTGGCTTAATATAGAAATTATCAAACAAGTGTTGGAGAGACTTATGTATTCTCAGATAATTGTTCAAAGTTCTGTTTTTCAATCTGACTCTAATCTTTGTGTAAAAGGAGAACAGAAATATGCAAATAGTGTGATTAAAAATAGATTTTTAAGAAAAACTAAATTAACTCCTTCACTTCTGTAAAGACAATCAACCATGCATTCATTTGTGAAAATCTGTTTACGGGTGCAGTTGGGGCAGTACAGAATTAGTCACTATAAATTACATACAACATATGAACATGTTGATAGTTAAAGTAATTCTTACCTTTGTTCAGAATGAAATGGTCCCTGTGCCCCAGAAAGGATCCTGTGAGTTTCAAAAATCCAAACCTGTGAACTTATATAAATCTTTGTATTTTTTTTAAAATTTTTTTATTGCTATAAGCTACATGTATCCCTCTACACTCGTAAAAGTCTAGAAAGTTACATAGAAATCACCAGATTCCAATGACATCTAATGTAAACAACATCCAACTCAAAAATCATAGTTTTTTTCCTCACCTGCGTGAAAGTCTGGAAAGCCGGTTCCACGTGCTAAATATGATACAAAAACTGCATTGTATTAAAGCAGAAGAATAACTGAAATCACCTGTTATCAGTCTCCAATCTGAATATTCTTACCTGCCATCCCTGCTTTGGAGTTCTGCAATATGTCTCCTTTAGCAGACGGAAAAAAACATAAACTGTATCCAAACGTTGATGTAGGGAAGATAAATTCTTTTTTTTTTTTCATTACTTTTGGATTGTCAGTTAAGTGTTGAACAGTGTACAGAAATGACTCACTTGTATTTTTTCATCATAAGAATGCAAATTGCTCCAAAAATCATGGCAGTGCCAATCCCCACAGCTGTAGGAATGATGACATGGTTATAGTTTTCTTTACCTGTATGGAGACAGAAGTTTATTAGACATAAGTCCTTTATTTCACAAATTGGAAGGAGACAACACATGATTACATAAGGATGCTGAAATGGGCCACACATCAACTGAGGTCACACAGAAATAAGACTCCTTCATCATGGAGGGACATCCTGTTTAGTGCTTTTATTTTGACTGTACACATAAACCTTAAGAACGCATAAAATATACTCTGGCTGACAAAGCGAAAAGGCCTCACGTTTAACAAAGAGTGGATGGACTGCAGAGGACGACATCCCTCCATTAAACGTTGCTGTGCAGTTGATCTCAGTGTGGTCGTCCTTCTCCTCAGGGGTGAAGGTCACAACAGACAGTACCTCCCAAGAACCATCACCCTTCTCTTTGTAATCATTTGGTAGATCAGTAGTACTATCTTTGGGACCTCTATTCCATTTGAGTGTAGGCACATGGGTGGGACAGGTGTGGATGACTGAACAGATGACAGTGTAGGAATCACCCTGTATGGCTGTTTGTGGGTGATGGAGTCTAGGTTTTAGAGGATTAGCTGTGAGAGAATGGAAAAGCAAAGAGGTTGATCATGCTGCTGCATAGAAAATTACTGCATGAAGTCTTAGGTAGATATTGAAAGTTGGTGACATTGTTACTACATACAGAGAATTCTCAGCTGCACACAGTTCTCCATAAAGGAGAAACCGTCATTCTCTTTCTCTGATGATTCAATTCGGAAACAGAAAGGATCTTTGTCATGTTCTTTAACTTCGGTGATTTGTAAGGTGCAGTTGCCCTCGCCCAGACGCCCCAACATCTGTGTGCGGTCCCTAAAGTATTCCATGATCATTGTTTTATCCTCATGATAGACTAACTTCTCTCGATCACTTAAAAGATGCCAGCTTCCACTGAGTCTTTTGCTGTGTAGATTTCCTCCAGAAAGTTTGAAAGAGCAAGGCACCACAACACAGGATGTAACCAAGGCATCCAGCTGCTTGTTAGTCCTGGCTGTCCATTCTGCTGAAAACACAGGGCCACTAGCAGCTGAAACAGAATTATGGAAATGGAATAAAATGTTATTATGATATAAACTAATTTGCTTCCAAAATTTTCAAATGATTTCAGGGAAAACTTTATAACAGACACATTTTTATATCAGGTATATGCAAGAATTAGACTCTCAGTCTCACAAAAGGACCAATAAATCATGTTACCTGCCAGAAGTAGCCAGAGTATCATCATCCTTCTCCATTTGTCCATTCGACTCTGGTTTACGTTGCTGGTGTAATACACTTTAGGGATATAAAAATGAAATGTAGTGAAATTAAATGCAACAAAAAACTATCAAGACCACACACACATTACAGCTTTGAAAAGGGAAGTACATGAAATGGCACTAATTTACTAATCTGGTCACATTGACAGCCCTGTATTCATAAGACAATTACTGAAATTATTAATGTCATGCAGGAAATATATCTAGAAAAACACTTTAACCTTTATTTAATTTATTTAAACAAAATTAAAAATATTTCCTATCATACAGTAATGGACAGTCAACAGTTTTCTATTCATTTTCTTTTGATGTAATGAATACTTTCACAAAGTAATGATTAATCTTATGAGTCAGAGATGATTTGTAACAATAACAGCAAAAACTCAAGCATAATAGGCCCCACATCAAGCTCACCCAGAATCTTACCCAACATATTACATATTACTGAGCCCACTTTGTCAAAAACTCACAAATATCCTGAAGAAATATACTGAATCTACATTCACTGAATATGTTGTGTTAGATTCAAGCACAATTTGTCTTTACCAAAATCTTACCTTATTTTGCTGCTGTCTGGTTGATCAGAGAGGTTTGTGTCTGCTTAAAAATCCTCTTAGAGAACATCAGAATATTGGAGATTACTGCTATTCTGGAGTTTGGTGGATGAAGATATGACCTCTACAGGTGTCAGAAAAAACTGCAGACAACTCAAGAAAAATGCCTTTTGTGTGTCTGGAAGGTGACAGTAGCTGTTATAGCGGCAATGACAGTAAATTAAAAGTGTAGGAAGCATAGTCTCATATAGTCTTTTGTCTGTGTGAATAATATTACATTTATACCTGTATGGGCTACTACTATGGTGGCATATCTGTCTGTTTTTGTTTCAATTTATGCAAGGCTAAACCAGAAAATGTGAGATAATCTTGTTGGTGTCTTATAATATGCGACACTCCATGATTCCCAGTTGCACAGGTATGTTCACCAAAAGCACCTGACTCATTACAGGCTGCTGCTAAGGCACTATCAGTAAAATATGTTTCATCTGCAACATCTAGTAGCAGTCAAAGGAAATGCAACAACATTAGCAAATGCATGTCCTCTACCACAATCCCTGTTTTGGGGGAATCCTCTGATTTTGAAATTAAAGTCAGTTTATCTATTAGCATGTGAAACAACAGTATGTAGGCTTTCGTGGCTGAAGAGAGGGTCGTGTGAAGTCTGAATGTCATACAGGTCTACAGGTGTTTCAGTTCAATAACATTTAAGTCTATGTGAGGATGGTTTCATTATTATTAATAAAGCATTGTTTGATATCTCTACCATGACACAGAAAGTTTCTTTGTTGAGTCTTTAGCACTCAGTGTACTTTTGGTTTTCATTTTAATCATCTAATGAGGACTGATGCAATAAATGCAATGAATTACCTAGAGAATTTGCCATTAAAATATAGCAACCAAAAATTTTATTGAGACTACAAAAAGGCAAAAAAAAAAAAAAGNAAAAAAAAAAAAAAGAAAAAAAAAGAGAGACATAGGTTTTTATGTAGACTGAACACGTAGTTGATAACATATGGCTAATTTTTTATTAGACCTCACAACATTTCGCATTACCAAAGTGCTATTCATATTTATGACTGTTCTTGAAAACTTTGACAATATTATTTTTAATTGAGTGAAAAGTCATTAGACCAAATTTATTTATGAACACAGTCACATTCTGAAGACTCTTACTAGAAACAAAACCAATATAATCTTTACTGTGAAAAGCAGTATTATCATAACTGTGCTTGTTACAAGTGGAACAATGGCATGGAAATGACAGCATGAAGCAAACTGAAAACACAGATCTAAGCTTGATAAATCCATAGCTTGTGTGTCTGATTGGATAATCTTGTGATTGATTGGTTGATCCAATAATCAGCAGTGATTAGCATGCATTCTTTCTCTCTTTAATCTCATCCAGAGAGATGCGATTGATTGTTGCTTTGATGGCAGACGGAGTAAATCTGCCCAGGAAATCTTTTTAACTGGAGATCCAGCTTTCATTCTGTTAGTGGGAGCCTTGGAGCATCAACATTCAAACATTCAGCATTCAAACCAGAGGGGAGAAGTGACATTGCTGTGGCCTGTTTGAGTGACCAGGTTAAAAAATAGAATAACTTCTTAGAATTGCATAGATAGTTGGTCAGTTAATCTTTAGTTAATAATGGACATTTCATTAATTTTATTTTTGAAAGACAGATTTGTTTTCTGTGTATCCTGATAGTCCTGAGCACGTTTGCTGTAATGGGGAACTCAGTCTCCAGCATCCTCATCACTCCCACTCCAAGGAGACTGTCCTGGAGAAGGCAGGAAGAGGACACCGTCAAACTGGAGGACTTCTTGGATCAATACGAAGAAGATCTCTGGCGTGTTAAAAGGAAGCAAAGAATTTCTACTAAAAACCTCCACATGACTCAGAGTATCCCTTATGTGAAGCTGGAGGTCCCAAATAGTTTTTGTTATAACAAGAGTGAAATGCTGAACTCTGCTTTTGCTGGAAATCACAGCCGATGAAAAGTGTATGGTCACTGCTGCAAAGAACTTTAATTTTTTATTTTTTATTTTTATTATGGACAGTAAACCCAACATAGCAAATCACCAAAGAAATCCAGCTATTTGGAGGTTAGGAAATCGAAAAACCAAAATGCCATTTTGTTTTTCAGTGTTAGAAAAAATGTATGATGGCATGAAGACTTGTAAGGATGATTTGGAGCAGCTAACTTAAAATAACTGCTGTGATAATCCTGCAGTATTAAACGTTATCATACTGAAACCCTGATACTGAAAGCTTGTCATAGGTTTCTTTGTTAAAAGCCAGTGTTTTGTTCTAAGCACCAAAGTGTGAATTTGCAAACTTGTGAACAGGAAGTGGTAGGTGTACTATTTTTAAGGCATGGCATTAATATTAAATGTGAAACTAAAACGTTTGGGCTGTTTCTTTTGAGACAATGTAATCATTTCTATGAGACTGGTTGAGGTTCTGGTCATTATTGATAGAAACCCCACACTGATACACGTATCATCTTTAAGTGTAATATGCACTGAGGAAAGGAAGGAAATTCCCTTTTTAAAAGCATCACATTGTCTGTGACAGTGGCACCAGTTTAAGGTAAATACTGTATTTTCCTGAATAAGTGTGTGTGTGTGTGTATATATATATATATATATATATATATATACACACACACACACACATAATTATTTTCTACATAAATGAGCTTCTTGTCAAATCACATTATTTATTTTCTGTATTATTTTATGAGGTTGGTAACCTAATTTATATAGAATCAGAATCAGGATGCCTTTATTGTCATTGCACAGAGAAATTTGTGACGATCCTTGACGGTACATTCACACGTCATCAAAAAAAAATAAAAGTGTGCAACCGCATACTCAAACAGGGAGGACAAAGTTTTCTCTAATGATAAATATGTACATAAAAAGCCTAAAAATATGGATATATAAATATATAAATTCTTCCGGCATTTTCATGTAAATTATGAACTTAAGCAGCAGAGAATACTGCATATTTACTGGATTGCATTGGATTGCATTGGCATTGGCCCTTTATACAAGTAGTGCAGTTAAAAGTGTAACAACAGTGTTCAGTGTTTGCAGAGTTTAGTGCAATTATGGCTCTTGGATAGAAACTGTTTTTAGTCTGTTTGTTCCTGTCCGCACTTCCATCTTGTGTTGATAGACAAGTGCTTGTGATTATTAGGTGTTATAAGTGAATGTCTTTGGTGGTTTGGT
This sequence comes from Lucifuga dentata, assembly GCA_014773175.1. NCBI lineage: Eukaryota > Metazoa > Chordata > Actinopteri > Ophidiiformes > Bythitidae > Lucifuga > Lucifuga dentata. Next base: position 35,857 of record VXCM01005931.1, read on the forward strand.
CACTTTGTTTTCTGTTTTGACTAGATTTATATTTACTTAATTATATGAACAAGTAAATATGCACACAGTGCCTGTCACTACTCCATCCACTTCTGCACTCTCTCCTCCCGTACACTAGGGGCACCCGTTCTCTGC
>VXCM01005932.1:0-23402 GCA_014773175.1 Lucifuga dentata
TAATTATTTTTAATAGCTGCCAAGTTGGGCCACTTAAAGCCATTTTTGTCCATTAAATGAGAGAAAATCATCCACTGGAAAAATTCATCCCTGAGAGAAATGTCAATTGCGAGAACTTTGTCCATAAATTGCAAGAAATTCATCCATGAGATAAATTCCAAATGCAAGAAATTGAGCCATAAAATGCGAGGAAATTGAGCCATAAAACAACAAATTTGAGCAAAAGACCAAACATCTCTACAATTATAACCTTATACATTACATGGAATACTTCACTTACCATTATGGTGTTGCTTGTATGGCTGTGCATCTTGTTAGTAGTTCCCACCACAGGAAGTCCAGGAAACCAGCCTCTGCTGGATCAAGTAACTCAGTCTGAAAGATATTAAACACAGACAATCATAAGGACAAGGAACGAGGATGGAACGAGGCCATTTTAAACCTGAGTGTATTATAGTTGACTTACCATTATTAACGATCAGATGATGATGTCTTCATGTAGGTAGGCGCCATTGAACAGGATGATGTCATGCAGGTAGCTAACACCAAACAGGATGACGTCATGTGGTCAGTCATGTAGGTAGCCGCCACCCAACAGGAGGACCAGGAGGCTTCAACTGTATGTACATAGTGTGGAGTTGTATTTTATGCTGCCAGTAACATCAGCTACTAATTTTGGCTGATCCAAGTTTAAGAACAAAATAACCAAGTGTTAACATCAGCTGCAAGTTTCAGTCATTTTAAGGCTCACAATACTGCCACTATAAGTAACATTAGCTTGTAGTTTGGCCAACAAACACCAAACATCAAGATGAGATTAACCATTAACTGATTAAATATCAACTTACCATCATCTCCACTAAGACTGATGCTTCCTTCCAACAGATGGACGCAAGAAATTTGTCCATAAAATGTGAGAAATTCATCCATGATGTCAAATGCAAGAAATTGAGCCATAAAATGAAATTCATCCATAAAATGGAAGAAATTTGTCCACAAAATTAAATTTGTCAAAATGTAAATCTACTCTATCCAATGTACACCTGAAGCATAAGAATTAAAAGTTGTCACCATATTGTGGTGCTTTGAACTGTAGGGACTGTGTGTGTAGCAGCAGCAGAACACATGTATCTCTAGTAAAACACAGCATAACATTGCAGCAGCCATGCTAACATCTCAGTAGTAACAAGCTGAGTAACATGCCAACACCTGCTAAACATGCAGTACCAACAAGCTGGCTAACACGTTAACATGCATGCCCACACCTGAACAACAGCCCGAACACGCCATCATTTCAATTCAGCCATTAACAGCTCAAACTGAATTTTTACAGTTCATAATTTGCCAGCAGCAACACAACTCATTTGCATTATTAAAACCACGTGCATCTTAGCATGAAGCACAACAGCACTGCAACATACAAACATAGCTCATACACTGCAAAGAAGGTTGTAAAAAAAAAAAAGTTTCCTACCTCTGATGTCTTCAGGTGATGCTGTGATGATTTTCACCTGATCCATGTGAGCGCATGTCATAGCAGCATTTAAAACATTTTAAAATCGCCAAGCAGCAACCAGCAAAATATCGATGCAGACCAGCAACACAAAAAACAATATTTAAAGCTGTCAGCACACTGCTAAACATGCTACCACCCACATAGCAGCAGTTATCTAAACAGCAATGACGAAGCCGCAACGGACCTGCGAGCACCAACAAGTTTGCTAACATTAGCATGCACGGCAACTCAAACAACCATTAACTGACTAAAACAACAATTTCAGAGTTCAATAAGCACACAGACACAACGGCACCATGACCAGGACCAACACTACATGCTAAAGCTAAGACGAGCCAGCAGCATAGTGTCGTATAGCATGTAAGCTAACTGTTCACACAAGCTACGCACGACTCGCACGACAAAGCGACAGTCAAGCTGTATATATAAGGTTGGACGCTTGGACTCTACCATGACTTATTGATAAGAACCTTTTCAAAAACTCACTTCCAAACTATTAATCAACTGTAATAAAAGTAAATCCAAGTAAAAGTAAATAAAAGTAATTTTGTAAGTCTCACCAGCGCTAGATAAATTGTAAATGTATATGCCCAAGTTTATTGATCTACCTATATACTTGACTCTGTTGGTTTAGTCTATACCGGAAGTCACGCGCTAGCGGAAGGGCGGGGCCAGGAGTAAACGCAATCAAGTTGGTGTAAAACCGAAAATATCACAAATAAACTTGCTTTGATGAAGTTAGAGGAAAAAACAAAGTGTGGAAAAAACAAAGATGTAGAGAGAAATTAAGGATTTCGAATTTTGGCGTTAAAAGTACAAGTGATTGATTACAATTAGTACAAGTAATTGATTACATATGATTTATCACGAAAAGAGTAAAATCATTAATGAAACTCAGTACTTTCTGTTATACCTTTCATAATAAAAGTCCTCCAAGGAGTTCACGGCAGTAAGACTTTTATTGTGAAAGGAAAACAGGATGTTTTGCTTTTCTATTAACTGTAACTTAACTATGATCTAAAATTGCAAATAGGGGTGTTGTGAATGAATTAATTGGACTAAATCGGTGTTTATGCTAAAAAGATAAACTTATTGTAACAAAGTAGTACAAAACAATAGTACAAAGTAGTACTTTAGCTGTACTTATTCTCAGGTTTGCTCCAAACTTAATTCTACCATTAGCACGTTAATACGCCCATTATTGTGCCAATTAGCTAAAATTTAGTGTAACATGTAGCATTTTAGCAACATATTGAAATACTAAACGTTTAGTGTAGTGTTTAGTTGCTAATATGCGAAAATGCATACAGGTGGCTTTTAACATGCTACCGTTAGCTTGTAGCATGTTGTGCTAGCATTAAGCTGAGTTTGATGGAAATTTGGTCATTAAATTTTGTTTCTACTGCAGTTTTTCACATTTAGGACTTTGAGACTGTGTTTTCAGTATTCATCAGGTAAATTCTGGGGTTTTATATTGTTTTTAAAAATTCAAGTTTAAGTGCAATAAAAAAGTGCATATTGATCTGAAAATGCTTCCAGTTGACAGTTCTTCACAACAGCACTTGAATGCACCACTATGAAGTGTTTTCAGATCACTTTGCGCTTTTTATTACGCTTAAACGCTAAAAGTACATAACTTCTTAAAAAAAAAATATATATATATATATATATATGCATCTTGTTCGCGATGATGGATTACCTGTCCCAGGAACAGGTATCAACAAGTTGATTTTAATAGCATAACAGAATAAAACCAACGGTCCTCTGGAAGGTAGGAAAAACATTTTAAATTCACCATTCCAGTAGTATGCTTTGGGAATTAGTTTTCACTAATGTTACGTGTATGAAAATTGAATATATTAGGCTCAAACATGCAAAATTGACAGTATGGTCCTTTAACAGAGTACAGGCTGGTGTGTTCAGAACTGGGAATGTTTCTTTGCAGGAAGGTATCTGGAGTTTAAATACTCTCCACCAATCCATGTTAGGATACACCTGCTCATTCAACCAATCAGCTACACAACCTATCACACCTCAGTCTCACACATGGGATGAGAGAGAAAAAAAAGGCTTCACAGCATCTCTCATACAAATACACACAATTCAATGACCCACAATCATAACATAACATAAGTTAACATAAGTTAGGTGGTAAGAAAATTGTTGGACTGACTTTGCCATCAATCAAGCTGGTGTGGCTAAAACTTGTTTATGGAAATATTTTGTGTATGTTTAAAATGTGTGAAGCAAATGCAAACCTATGAAGATGTCTGAGTAACACACACAATCTGCTGAGTGTGTTTCCCACATTTTACAGCTGAGCGTCCCCTAGATTCTCTCTCTCCTCCCTCGTTCACGGCGGGGAGGTTTCTGTCTGCTCCCCCTCTTTTCTGTTTCTTCTCTCTCGATTCTCTTTGACAGGAGGAGTAGAAAGAGGCTGAAAGTGGAGGAGAGGACTCAGCTTCCTTTCCTCGGTGTGGTTTCCTGTTTGTAGGTGGGAGGATGTTGAGACGAAGCAGGACGGTTGCAGCAGCGTTCACACAGCATGCAGGTTTTACAGTCTCCACGCGACGCTCTGAGGTGTCATTACGTGTTCTCATCGGCTCGGCTTTGTGTGACAGGTTTTTTTTTAAAGGCGTTTTGATGTTCAGGCCCTTTTCTTGATATGCAGCTACGGTTAAAAGAGGGCAGTTTGATCACCCACACACCATCTCATCACACCTTTAACATTTGTGGTGGCTGGTCGGTGAGTCACTTAGTTTGTGAGTCAACCTGTCGAGATGTTGTTGCACTCGTGACATTTTTGCACTTTTCTTTAAACAAAGATAATCCCACTTGATGACACTTGATTCTAGAAGATGCTTCCACACTTCATTCTAGAACGTTCTTGATTATTTAGGAAAATATTTTAAATTAACCCTAACTACCAAAAATACAAATATTAAATACAAACAAATCTGGATTATGGAATTTTTTTTTTAAAGCTTTTAAAAACTGAGAGAAAAGAAATTTAGAAAAATTTTACAGCCCCCNCCCCCCCCCCCCCAAAGAATTCTAGAAAAAAACATTGCAGATTCTTTGATACAGAATTCTATAAAGCTTTACGTCTTTTAACTGTATTTTTGAAATTTCTTAATTGTAGAAAAAATGTTGAGAATTTTTTTTAAATTTTGTAAAATAAGAAAAGAAAATCCAAATATTAAATACAAAAAAATATGATTCTGGTTCAATTAAAATGAAAAGAATAAAGCTTAAATGTAGAGAATTTTTTAGAACAATTCTACAACCCCCTCCAATAAAAAACTTCTATAAAAAAAACCCCAATAAATTCAAAAATATTGATTTTATTGATTGTGTGAATCTTTAACATTTGGATACAGATGCAAAATTTCAAACAACAGATTTAGATGATTCTGCAGCTTGTTTTTGCAGAGCTGTAATGCTCTCTGAATGCTTTCTGTGTCATCAAATTTATCTGCTCAACTCTAAACCGGAATGTTTTTGTTTTTTTTTATCTCTCTCCTCTGTGCACTTCATGATGAATTTCAGCTGCTGCACCTTCTATTTGGCCAAACGTGACACAGGACGACGACGATCCTCACCTCACGTAGAGGAAACGCTGAGGAAGATGAGAAAAGATCAGAAGATCTGTGGCGGGAGGTGAAAGGAAACCCACCAGCTCGACTCAGAGGCTGATCAGAAGCTGATTGGTGCAGAGACGACAGAGGGAGGAGAGACGAAGTAGGTCACAGCCTGTCGTGAAGGTGCATCGAGACATAAGAGGCAGAAGGGAAGAAAGACAAACTGCAAAGGAGAAAGCCAGCGAAGAACTTTTCAGACATGGCGGATGTTTGGTTACTGTAGCTGCCTCGTGGTCCAGATTCTGGGGTGGATGAAAGACCAGCAGAGCTCCCAAACCTCACCGATCCGCATCATCATCACCGCCACAAAAAAAACCAAAACAACTCCCGTTTACCTGCTGTTTCTCCTCAGGTTTAGGTGAGTTTGGTTTCTGTTATCGCCTCCTCTTCTCTGGTTTTAGTCTGACCTTTATAGCAATGACGGAAGAACTCTGAGTCTTTAGTAAAGCAGCAAAACCGCGATGAGAAAATACTTCATTACAAGTAAAAGTGCTGAATCCACATTATAGTTAATTAAAAGTAAAGAAATAACAGCAGTAAAATGTCTCAAGCTTCCAAAATTAGAGAAGAAGAGTTAAGTTTCATCGTCAGATAAAAAAACCTGAAATCCCCAGTTTCAGGGTATTTTATAGATTATAGAAAGAAAAGCACAGATAGAAAAGAAGGAAAGGTGCAATAAAAGTGAAAAGTAAGAAGAAAAGGACAGAGGAAGGAGGAAACGAATGAGGGAAGGAAAGAAGGAATGTAAAAAAAACTATTACCATTAAAAATGTATTCAAGTAGAAGTTCTGAAATAAAACTAATTATCAATATCTCAAAGTATTTGGGTACTGAAGTACTCAGTACCTCAGATTTACCCAGCATGCATTGCTGCACCACAACATGCAGGAAGGACGTCAAGCTGAACGAACATTTTAGCCTCAAACTAAAACCATTAGTTTTAACAAAATGATGAGGGTCACAGGTACCATCATCATCATCATCTAAATTATTTATTTTTTCTTCACGTTGAGCTTTTTTTTTTATCTGGTTATCTCAAACACACACACACACTCACACACACTTCCTTTCCACATCTTCATTTGTGAGACTTTCTTTGCTTTTCCATCTTCTGTGTTCAGCTGATTTTCTCTTTCATTTGAAGCGCATCAGAATTTAAATTTGGGGTTTTTGTGGTGGTTAAAAAAACAAAAAAAAAAAAAAAAAANAAAAAAAAAAAAAAAACACTGATCCAAAACTCACAAGATAGCTGCCATGAGTGGGAGTGGACAACTTTTTAATGATTCAGTTAAGGGTTTAAAGTTGTTAAACAAGTGAAAATGTGAAAAGTTTTACACCAAAACAAGAATAGAAGCTCTGAATTTATTAAAACCGGAGTAAAAGTCTTTGTACCATTTCATGATGTTTAGATTTTCATGTCGAGAACTTTAATCAGTTTGTAAAAATTTATAGAAAAATAAAATCATGATATAGATTATAATGCTCTTATGAAGCTTCGGTGACTCAAAATGATTTAAAAATGGATCCGTTTCAAGTTTCAGAAAACTGCTGCCTTCTTTTCCTTGAATGTTTTTTTTTTTTAAGAACACAAAAACAAGATTTTAAAAAGGTCAAGGTCAACTTTACTAGTCTCCAAGGAGAAATTTGGCTCAGGCATCAAGGTTGCTGTTCCATACACACTCACATCTATTCAAACCTCAAGTACGACACACATCGTCATAAAAAAAAAAAAGTGTTGTGCTACAATATAAAAACCACAGTACTGATTAAAAAAAAAGATCAAGATAAATATCCATATATGTATAGGCTGTTGCGTAAACTACACAGAATATGAAGTACACACCATGCCATGGCTGTTATATGACACACACAATCAATACAACGTCAGCTAACATCCAACATAATACTAATAATAGTAAGAATATGAAATGATGATGATAAAAATTACCATGGAATCCTGTAGATAATGAGAGATAATAATCCTACATTATAATAATAATATTGATTAATCCTTAAGTTTGTTCCGTAGTTTTGTTGAAAGTGGCATCAGAGAGAATTTATACTTATTAGAATTACATTTTGGCAGCCGACACCTTCGACCTGATGGGAAGAGCTCATATTCCTTACGCAGAAAAAATTAGATTTATGTTATTTTTCAGATGCTGCAATAATCAGTAGCTTTCCACAATATAATCTTGGGCTTGATAAAAGTTTCATGGTTGTCCTCCTCAGGTGAATGATGGACGTCTCTGTGTTCGTTTGGCTCCAAATGGCCGCCATCTTGGTCTGCATCGTCGTCATTGCCGCCTTCTGTCTGGACTGCAGGAGCAAAGGGCCGCTGGGTGCGACGACCTCAAATCAGTAACCACCCAAACTAAACATAAAGACATTTCAGCAGCATCAGGCTGTGTCTGCTCAGCTTTTGAAGGCAGAGCTGATGATTTTTTGCAGCTGCTGATAGTCAGTAATTTTACATTTTAATTTAAAATTACATTTTTGTTCTAAGGGAAGTGCTAGTCAGTGTTTTATATTCTTTTAATAATGTTTTTTTTTTATGCATTTAGGATTTCTGCCGATTCCTTTTCTAAATGTTATTTTATTTTAGTCTCCATCAGGCAAGTCGACGCATCAGAGGAATATATTTCGTAAGTACTTTCACTTGATGTTTGAAAACATGAAGAATTATAATAACTATAAAATAATGTTAAAGGACCATACCACTCATTTTGCATGTTTGAGCCTAATATATTCAATTTTCATACTAACGTTACCGACAATCATTTCCCAAAGCATACTACTGGAATGGTGAATTAAAAATGTTTGGTTTCAGTTCATTCTGCTATTAAAATCAACTTGTTGATACTGTAAACTTTCTTGGGATAGGCAATCCATCATCACCAACAAGACGCGTATTCAGGTTTTTTTAGAAGTTATGTAATTTTAGCATTTAAGNTCCATCATCACCAACAAGACGCGTATTCAGGTTTTTTTAGAAGTTATGTAATTTTAGCATTTAAGCAAAATAAAAAGCGTGGAGAGAATGTATGCCTCCACCGGGAAATATAGTCCCAAAAGAAGACCTGCGTTTATCAAAAATTTAAAGGACTGTAACTTCATAAGGCTGCGTAACTATTAGCAGGAGAAACATTGATTTTTTTTTTTTTTAAATTGATTTTCNAAAAAAAAAAAAAAAGACAGGCCTGTATGAATATAACATCTTCACCTTCCTCAACCATCCAAACCACCTCTCTGAACCCCTCCAAAAAAAGGGAAAAGAAAAAGAAAAAAAAATCATAATCCATCAATAAATTAGAACCAATAATAAAAAAAGGTATAACTAAAATAAACAAGAAAAAAAATTATATATATATATATATATACTGCATATATATACATACATATAAAAGGTGGGCGTATCACTTGAATATTTGATTTTGAAAGATTAAGAGATTTTGCAAAATATCAGGAAAACTGAAATACGGTTTTATCTTTTGGGAAATGATTGTCAGTAACATAACATGTATGAAAATTGAATATATTAGGCTCAAACATGCAAAGTGGGTGGTATGGTCCTTTAAGAATAATTGCGTGAACTGTCGCTAACGTTTTGCTGATGACTTGCTGGGTTGTTACTTCAATTTTCAAGGTTGTCTCGAGTCTGTTGCTACATTTTGATTTTGCTTTTATTGACATATAAAATAATGACTTTAAATGAAATTAAAAAACAGCATTAACACGTTTCTGTCCTTCGTTCAGGTCGACTCGGTTCGGACTCATCCATCAGTGTGAGTTTTAACCTTTACGTCAAACTGGCTTTATTTCACAGTAACGGTGATGATGATGATGATGATCTGTTTCATTTGCAGACCAACCGTCCTCTTATCTGAACTCCATCAATCCTTCCTCCATGCTGTGAGCTTCTTTTTTTAACACACACACACACACACACACATGCACACACACTTCTGTTAATATATCACGTGTGTATGTACATGGTAACAGAAATTTAAATTTCAACTTCAACAATTTTGGTTAAAGGACCATACAGGTGATTTTTGTGCACAGTAGAAATTTTTACTAACGCAGATATAATACATAATAAAACATTTCTACTCAGTGTGTGAACTTAAAGGACCATACCAGTGATTTTGCATGTTTAAGCCCAATGAATACTACCTGCATGCATGTTACATTATTGCAAACCATTTTCCAAAATATAAAACCATATTTTAGTTTTCCTGGTGTTTTACTAAATTCTCTAATCTTTCCAAATCAAATGTTCAGGTGATACACCCACCTTAAAATTCAATGTATTGCCTGCAAACACACACATCTGAATATAGAAGCCACATTTGTTTTAAATTTCTTGGTAAAAGCAGTTTTCTCCTGGAACTATTTTCCTTGGCGGAGACGTACATTTTCTTCCATGTACCTCTGTGTTGGAACAGTTAAATTAAGTAACTCTGACAAAAAAATGAGTGATGTTTGGTTTGCTGTGATGGATCACTTATCTCAAGACATTTTGATTTTTATAACATACTCGAATGAACTGAAGCCAGTGACAGGCTGGAAGGTAGGAAAAACAACTGTAAAATTTACTGCTCCAGTAGTATATTTTGGAAAATAGCTGGTACTAATGTAACATGCAGATAGATTTTATGTATTGGGCTCAAACATGCAAAATCACTAGTATGCTCCTTTAATATTGTCAGTTGTCAGAAGAGGATTAGATTTAAATCAGTTGAGAAATGAATTTCATGTCACGCTGAGCAGGAAGACGTCTTATTGTTTGTGCAGGAAATGATCGGCCACGTTTTAAAGTCTGCCGTTTTTTCTCGCTCAGGTCTCCTTCCTTAGATCCTGGACATCAGCGTCATCCCTCCTTCACTCCCACAGAGAACGGTGAGATGATCCGTCCATCTTTCTGTCATTTTCTTTTTGGACATAATTTGTTTAGTAAATTTCTGAATTTTTTGCTGCATTGTGACATTTTTACACCTGCAGCTCATTGTTTCTTAAAGATGTGGAATTTTGCTTCTAACAGAAAGTAACCCGAGTTATGAGAATCCTGCAGATGGTGAGATTTTTATTTTTTTCTAAAAAAATCCACAGAAATATGACACATTTCACAGCAGAAGATTAAAAAGTGGAACTGTACGGCTTCTTTATGCTGCTTGATTGCAAGTTGCATTAGTTTCTTGCACCTTAGTTCAGTTTACTTTATTTGTTTTCACATACACCAAAAGAAAAATAGAATCAGAATGCCTTTATTGTCATTGCACAGAGTAGAACAAAATTTGTCATGATCCTTGATGGTAAAGTGCACAACCACCTAATCAAACAGGGAAGTCAAAATTTCTCTAATGGTAAATATATAGATAAAAAGCCTAAAAAAAATGTGTATAAATATATTAAAACTTCTGAGATCTTCATGTACATTATGAACTTAAGCAGCAGAGAATATTGCACATTTACTGAGTTGCACTGAATTGCATTGGCCCTAAATACAGGTAGTGCAGCTGAAAGTGTAAGATGTTCAGTGTTTGACAGAGTTTATAAGTACGGCTCTTGGATAGAAACTTTTTTTTAGTCTGTTTGTCGGCACTTTGATGCCCTGTAGTGTCTGCCAGATACAAATACAGGATTACATTTTAAAAAAAAAGGAAATGTGAAAGAGAACTGCAGAAAACCCTCAAGTGGCTTCTGCAAGGCAATTCACCAGAACATGCATGTCACCATTTATTTCATAAGAGAATTTGAAAAAAATAAGAAGAATTTTATGCTGGTGAGTTTGGATCTGAGCTGACTGCTGCTTTTTTGCGTAGGACCTGAATACCAGCAGCCAGAGAGCGACGGTGAAGACGGATACATGTACGTTTCCTCTTTCTAGTCAGTCTGTGTTTTTCCCAGTTTTCAACTCACAAACTAATAGAGGAGTTCATCCGTCTGATGTCATTTTCTCTTTTTTTCTCTCCTTCCTGCAGAATCGTTTTGGCTGATCAACCCAAAGATGAAGCTCCTCCGACCAATGAAAGTCGTCCCTCAACTCCCAGTCGAGTCTCAACTCCCAGTTCAGGTACAGTCACAGGAAGCGTTGGCTTTACTTTTGTTCTTCTACACATTTTTACTGTTTTATCTTCTCTGAACCCCAAGCACTTTCTTGGCGGTTTTTGCTCCTGTCACATTTTTATCACTGTGGCTCATTTTTCACTGTACCTGCAAGTCCTGTACCTCTATGGAAGCAGCACAATCATGGCTATATGTAGGAAGAACTCAAAAATGTCTTTTGTGCAGAATAACACAGTTATAATGTCATAAATCATTAAAAAAAAAAAAACATAAGTTGAATTTCTTTGATAATTTATTTTAAAAAATTGAAAAAAGTTGTAATCTATATATATAACATTTTTCCAAGTGCCCACAAGTGTTACCAATACTGGAAAAGTAAAATAAAAAAAAGGGACTATACATCCTGAACTATTTACATTTTTATAACACATAATCTCTATGAACAATAGGCTTAGTGTGTGGAGGGCTGCAGTCTGCATTCAGCCAATGACTCGCTGAATTGTTGTCACATGACTGTTAAAGAGCACAGAGGNCTGCAGTCTGCATTCAGCCAATGACTCGCTGAATTGTTGTCACATGACTGTTAAAGAGCACAGAGGTGCTCCAGGCGTGCTAGTTGCGGCAAAAAACGCAGAATTTGTTGCTTTTTACAGAATTAGGATTGTACAGAGGGTTTATTTTTAGCAAATTTTTAAATGAGACATTTATAATAAAGTAATTTTGAGGAAATATCACTATTCTAAGCTTAGATTTGGTTACATTCCTTATGGAAGTGTTAGATGCACATGGTTAGTTCAAGCATCATCGGAAATTTGAAAACCCGACGATAATTTTGATTTTTAAAGTTTCTGGCTATGACAAATGGTATAATTTTGGCGATTGTTTAAAGAAAACATGCCTTTCAAACCCACTGGCCGGTTTTGGGACATAAACTGTTTTTTTCCTCCATTTTACCCACAAAACCCAAAAATGTTCAGCTAATCAAACAAAATGAATCCAGCTTGTTGTAAATACACCAAAGATTACATGTTCATGTCTGTTTAGTGGATGGAGGTGGACCAGAAAGAGAAGATAAGGGAGGAGAGGAAGAATGAAGGAAAGATGATAAGAGAAAGAAAAGAGAAAGGATAGAATGAATTAATGGAAGAGGAAGTGAAGGAAGAAGAGATGAGCAGATAATGTTGTAACAAAGAGGAAAGAAGAAGGAAGGAAGAAGACTCAAGGGAGGCAAAGAAGGATGGAAAGTGAGGAGAGGAAGGAGGATGCAGATAAAGATGAAAGGAAACAAGGAAGAAAGAAGTCTTTACTGAATATTTCTGACTTAATTGAAAATTTTTCTTTAAATTTCTGCATGTTTTTATAATAATAAACATTAGAAGTTAAATCTTTTTTTTTTTTTTTTTTNTTTTTTTTTTTTTTTTTTTCAGAGGACGATCATCCGTACGTGAATGTAGAAGAGATGAAACACAGAGAAAACACCGGTGGGTCACTTCTAACAATGTGGGGCCTCTGTGGAATCATAAATAAATGACATGAATCCTCTGATGCTAAATAAATTCTTCAGAACAGCCAAAGTTACTGGATTTCTGCTCTTTTCTCCTCAGATAAAAGAGAGTATCTGAACGTGGAGCTGCTGCAGAATCCAGGCGAGTTTGCCTTTTATTCATTACAGCAGGTTTTCATCCAGGTCATGTGACAACGAGCAGAATCCTCATTGGTGCGTCTCAACTCTACTGGTGTTGTGTTGCTCTGCGTTACACTGAGAGTTTCTGTTCTGTTCACTTCCTGATAAAATATTACAAACACCTTTTATAATAATCCATATAATGCATTAAAACCAGCAGCTTCTGTCACTCAGCACGTAGGATGAGCAAGTACAACATTATCTGTATCTGTTCAACCATCGAAATTATCTGTATCCATATCTGTACTTGGAATGGGCGGGGCTTAGCCCAGAATTGGTATCTTGATATGGATATGGGTTGATCAGAAGTTGCTATATTTATTGGATTTTTTTTTTAGAAAAATATTTACAGAACAGTCTCAGAATTGAGCTTCAGATCAATGTTTTTGATCACAAGAGTGAAAGGACTATTTACAGAACATGCAGAATTAAGAGTGTGTGTGTGTGTGTGTGTGTGTGTGTGATCANATATTTTATTTCTACAAAACGTAAAACACAATGGCACAGATCAGATTCATAAAAAATTGGCGATAAGGAAGTTGGTGTGATAATTGAAGCTCATTCATAAAACTTCTCCTATGATAATCAGCGCACCGTTGTCACATGAAGGCAGCGTTGCTGTGAGGTGTGACAGGTAAAAACCAATGAAGATCAGTGTGTTAATGAGCTGCTGCATATTTACNTTGCTGTGAGGTGTGACAGGTAAAAACCAATGAAGATCAGTGTGTTAATGAGCTGCTGCATATTTACCAGCCAACATTTATCCTGATTCATCTGATTTTAAAACAAAAAAATTTATTACAACAAAAACTTTGTTTATATAGAACCTTTTATACAAGTAAATGCAACTCAAACTGCATGGGTGATAAAAACTCATACACACAAAATATTGATAACAGTTGATTAAAATATAGAAAAATTTAATAAGATCAAACAAATTAAATTAAAATATAAAATATTATTTTTCAGCTGCAGCAGCAGCAGCAGGTAAATGTGACAGCGATGAAGATGATGATGAGGGGAACTACGTCAACATCAACCAGCAGTAAGTTGCAATAAGCTCAGTGACTCTGGATTTTCTGCCAAATGGAATGGAGCCATTTTTAAAGGTTTATTTTGTCAAGTCAAAACGGCTGCAGTGAAGGAGTCATTCACTTTTTTTTTTTTTTTTTTTNTTTTTTTTTTTTTTTTTTGTCCCTTCCAGGCAGATGCATGATGGGACATAAACTGATTTACTGAAATGAGCAGCTTTCACCTACCAGCCGCCATTTATTCTCTTTGCCAAGTTTTCATGGATATGGACGCCGATTGAAATGAAATACCCACACAACACACACATTGTCAAGTTCTGTTTTCTCATAATTATGATAATAAGTCATAATTACAAGATGCTAAGTCATAATTATGATGCTAAGTCATAATTATGAGGTACTATGAGACTGACTTTATGACTTAGTATCTCATAATTATGACTTAGCATCACTTAGTATCTCATAATTATGAGAAAACAGTCCTTAAAAATGGGGGAAAATATGGAGTGGTAGATTTTTTTAAATTTTTTTTTCAACTGGCAGAAAGGAGCTTCCATACATGGATGGCGTTGTGTAACAAGGATTTCATTTGCTTGACTAAAAGACATTTTTCTCAGGTTGGAGGTTTCTGAGGAGCAGAAAACTCCTTTGACAGGAAACGTGTTTGTCTGTTGTGGATCTACGAGGAAAAAAATAAATTAAAAATCTGTTTTTTCTGCCAATGAGAAGTTTTGGTTTAAAGCAAAATGCTGATCTAAAAAAACAGACACAAGCTTTTCACCAGCAGCTTTTCTCTTCTCTGCTACAGATCAGAGAAGAGAAGCAGCACATTTATTATCTGTTCAGCACCTAAATCTGAATCTCGCCTTCAGAAGCTGCCGACTCTGTATTTCAACACGTCTGAGGTCTTTAGTTTACAGATATAGTCTTTGAAATGCTGCTAAAACAAACTTTCAACCAAATTTATTTCCGCTTTCAGCCAAAGTCGTTACACATCTTTCAGCTAGAAATCACCAAAACATAAAGACAGACACACAGCACAACTCTGAAATTAAATTAAGATTCAGTTGTTCTGGGTTTTTGAAGGCGGTTATTGCTGAATAGAAACATTTTGTGTTTTCAGTATTTTATGAGTTTGACCATTTTCATGCCAAAACAATGTTGAGTCTTCAGCGTTTCCACCAGAGTTTATATTTAAAAAAAACAAAAAACACCTGAAGCAGCTTTTATTTAAACCATCAGGAGACCAAAAAAAACAAAAACTAATTAAGTAATTAATTACAGTTTGAGGTGTAACTCACCTCAAACTCCTCCTGACAGGTTTAATTAAGTAAAAATTCCCCATAAGACAATCTGTTAGTTTTGACTTTTGAATAAATATCAGAATTCAAAAGATTTTTCCTTTTGTTTTTGAAAATGCAGAAGTTTGTTTATTGCAGTTAATATTAAGTTTCTTTTATATATCGGTTAATCCTGTCTGCCACGGTAATAACAACACATTTTTGGGGAGTGTTACTGATGGTGTGTGTTTGGGATGAATACGTTTGAGTTTAAAGGCTCCTACACACTGCAAGAAAAACATGAAGAAATCCATTAAAAAAAAGTCAGATTCTCATGTATATAATGTGTGTGTGTTTGCATATATGTGTGTGTGTGAAGGGAAGAGAGAGATCAAATTTCATCCGTCTTATATTTTTGAACATGGAATCGGGTTTGTACGAGTCTTTAATTTGATTTTGCTGACAACTCCTGAGAATATCTGAATTCATAATTTTTTTTTTTTACGTTGTATTTATGTTTTATATTTGTTTTCTCGTTTGATCTTTTCATATATTTCAACTGTGAACCAGAAATAACTTTAGTAATTACAATAAAAATCTTAAGAAAACTTTTGACTCTACGTGATTTTTCTCCTGTCAGTATTTTGCTCTTAAAGGATACTACAGCGTAATTCACCTTCTTTCCCTTTTTTTTTTTTCCCAGCATGCTTCACTCTGCAGGCAGCCACTGACCTCAACTTCACGTATGAAAAACATACATGTAAAAAAATTTAACTTTTCTTCTCCATCAAAGCAAACATCATGCCAGCTTTTTTTTTTTTTTAAATCTAATTTTTTAAATTATTTTTAACAAGTTTTGAAGTCCAATACTGTTTACTTGTGGATAAATTGTATTCAGTAAATTAAAATAATAATTGTTGGTGACCCAGTAAGGCAGATTTTTAATTAATACTAGAAAATGTTCTTGTTTGTAGTGGAGATTTTTTTTGTTTTTGTAATAAATTGATTAAACATTGAAATGCACCGTTATGGTTTAATATGATTATGAATAAAAAGGTGACTGACTTTACTGTATATTAATCCTAAAAGGACCATACCAGTGGTTTTGCATGTTTGAGCCCAATATGTACAACCAGCATACACGCTACGTTACTGTCAACCCAAAATCATACTACTGGAGCAGGAAATGCTAGAATTCTTTTTCCTACCTTCCAGACTAGTTTCAGTTCATACACTTATAAAAATCAACTTGTAGAGACTTGAAAGTTACTTGAGATAAATAATCCATCACGGTGAACAAGATGTCTGTTAATTTTTTTTTTTTTTTTTTTNTTTTTTTTTTTTTTTTTTGTCAAAGTAACTTTATTTAAACAGTCCAACATGGAGCTGCATGGAAGAAAATGTATGTCTCCACCAGCGAAAATAGTCCCAGTAGAAGACGGCTTTTACTGAGAAATTAAAAAAACTGTCTCTTTTACATTCAGACGTACATTTTAGCAGGTGAAACATTGAATTTTAAGGCGGTTGTGAATTTTTCAATTATCTCATATTTCCAGGTTTTTTTTAATTTTAAAAAAGCACAGTAGCCTGCTGTGTGTACTGTAGTTGACAAGTACTTAAAAGCAAAGGGTACAATGCACGAGTGGAAGAAAAGAGGCTCAGCAGGTCAGACGTAGGGATGAAATGGTCAATTTGCAGTCAGAAACTACTTTTGGAGGCTTGTGATGTAAAATGTCTGCTTTTAATTTTGTGCAAACTTCTGAGATGCGGACAGTTGATGAATTTCTCAGCACGAAACCATCAAAAGCCAGAAATATCAGTATGAAATAACACGCAGCTGATCCAGTTTTAGAGGGTGGCAGTTTAAAAAAAAAAAAAAAACTTCCATGAACACTTCTTAAGATTGAATTTCTGAGATTTAGGGATTTTTTTTCAATGGTTTTATTAATAATGAAGTGGTTTCATCTGTAAAAGGAAAGTTGGGAGAATTGGACGGTGGGAGAGAACAATGTTCTCGCTGTCTTCAGTCTGGAAACGTCCACCAGTCCGTGTCTTTAGTCCTATTTCATCTGCATCTTGTCTGTGTGTGAACGGTCTGTACTTTATTTAAAAACCAGAGTCATTTTTTCTCATCAAAGTCGTCCAAAAGTCCTCATTTGAAACATTTCTGACTTTCCTTCGTTTTACTAAAAGAATGGGGTAAAAAATAATTAAATGTTAATTTGGTGGCAAGAAGGAGGGAATGTTATGAGTGGGTGAAATTTGTTTGATGGTTTAGGGTTTTTTTTTTTTCGAAGTTGTAACAGTAACGTCGCCTTCCTCATTCCCAAATCCATCGGTGAGCCTGAAGTTGTCATGGTAACGTTTCAGTTTCCAGACGGGTGGAAGGAAAGCTGCTGGGTGGGATGAGCCTGAACCTGAACAGCTGGAACACACAAATAAACTATGAATAATAAATCCTAGAGGAAACACAAGTACGGCCTGCAAACTGGAGCTGATTCATAAATAACACAGAAAAATCACTTTCAAATCGTAGTTGATGCTGCCAATCAATTTATCGATTAACCTCTGGAGTCGCAAATCAATGTTCCAAGAAAATTCTTCATTCAAGAAAAAAAAAATTCTAATCTAAAATCATAAAAAAGTTGTCAGTTTTCTATTTGATTCTATAAGATTCTTGAAAATTAAAGAAAGTCTCCAAAAACTAGCAAACAATGTGTGAAAGTGACTTTAGAGGGTTAATCTCATCGGTCAGCAGGTTATTCCATGTTGAAGTTCACCTTGGGGTCCGATGTAGTAGTGTTGAGGTGCTCCCTGCTGAGGCGGGGGGCCGTGCTGAGGGGCGGAGCCTGTGTTCTGCTGTGGGGGGGCGTAGTGCAGCATGACGGGCGGTGGTCCGTGGCTGGCAGAGTGATGAGGTCCTGACATTCCTCCTGCAACATGAGCCTGAAACAAGACAGGGTGACGTAAACCAGAAAAATAAAAACGCAGCAAACACCAAATCATTCAGCAGCTTTCAGGCGTTTTCACTGACCTGATCTGAGTCCGACTAAATTCTACAAAGTTGCATTTACTGCTTGATTCAGTTCAGTTTTAAATCAGAATGATCCCCCTTCTCTGGGATCCGATTATGCGTTGTGAAATTTGGTTTAAAAAAAAAACTCGGCTTATAGTCGAGTATATACGGTAAATAAAAAGGTCAGACTGGACTGCGCTCATGGCTTTGCAGCCTACATTTATCCAAAGCGTGTTCCTCAAACCACTGATGAATGATGCAAGTTATGCTCCTTTATGTCAAATTTCTACAAAGGTAAGGAACTTATGAAAGCTATTTTGTCAAAACATCTGTGCATTAAGTCTGAACACCATTTAGCAATGATATACAAAACTTTTTAAAAGTAAGATGCACCCACGGTAAAATCTGCACAGAGAGGGTTTTGAAGGCTGACCTGTGTGAGCTGACTGATTGAAGGGAAGCCGTGGGGCATGGGCTGGTGGGGGGGCAGGCTGTAGCCCTGCATGGCGTAGGAGGCCTGTGGGGAGCTGTGGCCGGGCAGGTTAGGAGGCGTGGGCACCGACAGGCCCGCAGAGTGGAACATGGACTGCTGAGGACCTCCCTGACTCGCCTGCGAGGAAATAAAACACTGATACGCAAATGAAGTTACAAAATAAAATATACATCCTATTCATTAACTAGCTATGATGATGTTAAAGGACCATACCAGTGTTCTTAGATGGTTGAGCCCAATAAATACAACCTGCGTACATGTTATGTTACTGAGAACTATTTCCCAAAACATACTACTGGTATCTAAATATTATAATTGTTTTCAGTTCATTCAGTATATTATAAAAAAATCAACTTGTAGAGACTTGAAACATGTTTGAGACATAATTCATCACAGAGAACAAGACACATATTACATTTTTTGTCAAAATTATTTTATTTAACTGGTCCAATGCGGAGCTGAAAATGTATATCGCCGCCGCCAGGGAATATAGTCCCAGGAGAAGAGGGCTTTTACTGAGAAATTAAATGACTGTCCTTTCATCAGGTTGAATTTTAAGGTGTGTGTATCACCTGAACATTTGATTTTGGAAGATAAGGGGATTTGGCAAAATAACAGGAAAACTAAAATACAGTTTTACATTTTGGAAAATGGTCATCAGTAATGTAACGGGTTGTATATGCTGGGCTCAAACATGCTAAATCACCAGTATGGTCCTTTAAGGTCATTTAGCAGTGTTTTCACATGTTTTAGCCATTTTTTAAATTAATAGAGCACAGCTTTTTAAACTGATCAGGTCATTTTCTTCCCCTGTCCAGGCAGCTGTTGGCTTTCTTCATAAAGAGTAAATAATTTGAGATTAAAGTGTATAAAAGTAAAGTTTAGCAGCATTCTCAGCTTTACTTTCATCAATGAGACTCTCATTATGTGGAAATGCAGCTCAGAGGATTTAAGCTGCAACATACAAGTCTGGAAATTGATCATTTTGGGTTTTTTTTCCAATGCTAACTCAAATATGTGTTGCATGCAGTCAGGAGCACCCACCTGAGTGTGGCCTGAGCTGGGCGCGGTGTGTTGGGGGGGCGGTTGACTCCCAGTGGGAGTNCACCTGAGTGTGGCCTGAGCTGGGCGCGGTGTGTTGGGGGGGCGGTTGACTCCCAGTGGGAGTGCTGGAAGGCTGAGGATGATGAATGGCGCCCGAGTGGTGAGAGAAAGACTGAGGAGCTGTTAGAGAGAGAGAAAAATGATGAAATGATGAAGAAACACAAAGATTCCAGGGAAATCAGAGAGACTTTGGCAGACTTTTCTTTCTTCTAATGATTATGAGTAAGATTCGTGCTCCGTGGTTGGATTGGTGAGAAACAGATAATTATTAAAAAAATAAAAACAAAACTCCGAGTTCCTTCAGGTGTGAGAGGATGTGGTTTATTCTTCCTCTCTGCTTACCATACATGGGCTGTTGCGGACCCTGCGGTCCCTCAGTCTGGCCGGGATACTGGGGGCCAGGAGGACCCATCTGCTGAGGGGGGGCCCCAGACGTCAGCATCCTTGCACCCCCCTGCAGCACTGAGTAAACTGGCTGCAATTATAAGAGACAGAAAGGAGATTTTTCTGTAAATCGACTGAAAGTTTTGATCAGCATCAGCGTGAGATACTTGTTCTTGAAAAGTCTGAGTTTTGTTTTTCCTTTTTCAACTACGAAATAGCAGTTTACTTTTTTTTTTAAAGCCATATCTGTAGTGTTATGGTGCTAGAAAAATTAAAACACTTCAATTTCAGTTTCAATTTCTTTGGAGTTAGTTTTTGATTCTGCTTTGGAAACATCGCACAGAAAAACAGGTTCCTTTCTGTTCTGGTTCCGGTCTGAATGTGTGGCGAGCAGAGTGGGTTACCTGTCCGTGGTAGTGGGGGGTCATGGCCTGGATGACCTGACCATACTGCAGGTAGGACTGGGGGTACGGAGAGGCCACCAGCGGGGGTCCTGCTGCTGAAGCTGCTGCAGAGATCATGGGAGACGCTGGGGAGGCGTGATGATNCCAGCGGGGGTCCTGCTGCTGAAGCTGCTGCAGAGATCATGGGAGACGCTGGGGAGGCGTGATGATCCGGGCGAGGTCCCACAACCGGACCTGAAACATCAGGTCAAAGTTCAAGCTGGAAGATCAATGTGATCAAACACACATAACCTGATCATCACGTACACAGTAAAAATATACTGCAATACATTTCATATCCGCTGCAACACCAAACACTAGAATACAAACAACAACAGGTATTGGTATTAATGCTGCATTCGCTGTCCTCGGAATTAGGAAGCCTGAATTACGTTAATTACGACCAAAACATCAACGCCTCCATGAAAACTCAGACGAAAAGATGCGACAATTTAACATTTATGAGTGATTTACCTTTTCAGAGGAGCTGCTGCATCACAAGTTTACTCTGTTACTGTGTCTGCATGCTGATTGGTTTAAAGAAAATGCTGCTGAACGTTCATTTAGAAATACAGAAGTGACTGCTTACGGTGTCAAGCAGGAATTCTGAATTGAGGAAGTGTTTTCTTTGACCTTTCCCAATCTGATGCTGCATTCACAGACCTCGGAAGTTGAACTCCCAGTTGGAAGCTCCAACTTCCAACCTCAAACCGTTCCAGCCAAATGTAATCAAAACAGCATAGATGAACACCAATAAATACTGTAAAATTAATTAAACTTGGTAATAAATGTTAACTGAAGTAAAGTTAGACTACAGGACTGTTTGGTTGTGTTGTTTTACAATATTAATCACAGTGGGTATTAAACTATGTGCAGAGAAGTAATATTATGAAATTATTTACACTTATGTATCAGTGGCAAACAGTTATTATACCAAATAGTTAACTTGGTGATATATTCTGACCTTTTTATTTCAATTTCACGCAAGAAAAAATACTTTATTCGCCTGTCAGCTGATCATTTCCATTCACAAAGCTCACTCCACGGTGCTGCCATGTTGATGACGTCATACTTAGTAAGTCGGGGTAGATCATTTTGGTCTGAGTTTCCCAGCCGGAGCTCCGACTTCAAATGGCATTCCAATGCATTTTTCCAAGTAAGAAGTCAGAAAAATCTGAGTTCCGAGGTCTGTTGAACGCAGCATGAGATCGGAAAATCCGAGTTCCGAGTGCAAATTATTAGAGCTCCTGCACTGAGAAACACACGTGCACTATTTATTATTAAATTTGCCAAATCTAATAGTTTTTTGTTTGTCTGTATCAACAGTCTGTGTAGATGCAGCTCATTACATATTTCCTATAAATTTGTAGCTACAACCAGTGTAGCAATAAATGTACAGGAAATACATACTGAGCTGCAGAGCCTTCCAAGAGTCTAAATAAGAATTGAAACAGAATTAAATGAATAATAAAAATTCAAATATGTGTGAGGCGTTTGCATACCTTTGGGTCTGGGGTATTTGCCCTGGTTGACTGTAGCCATGGTGTATTGATACATCTGAGCAGCCTAAAACGAGGCAAGAAGGCGCAAACATGGTGATGTCAGAACAGAGAGTCTGGGTCACTTTTTCCTGGTTTTGGTGTCAAAAAAGGCAGACTGAAACCTGAATAGAGTGTCCCTGGATGGGGATGGTGGAGACGTAGGACAGGTAGTGGCCGGAGGGGCTGCTGTAGATGGCTCCGGCCCCGGGTTGTCCTGGAGGGGGCGGCAGCACCAAGGAGGGGCTTGGGGGCGTCGGCCGTGGCGGGGTGGGCGTCGGTGCAGGTTTCTGTCACAAAACAAAGACAAGAAGGAAATCACGTCAAAGGGGGACAGCGAATCTGAACCCGTGTCTGTGTTTTAACGTCATGTGACACACAGAAACAAGCAGAGTTTTTTACCACACACACGACAGAAACGTTCGCTAGCTGACAGCAACTTTTTGGCTAAAGATGAATATCGGTGCTGATAAGAGGCATGTGTGCAGCAGCTCCAGAAAACTCACCAGTAACACAGCTCCTTTGATGGGAAGAAATTCTTTTGCGTTTGGATTCAGTGTGGAATTTTTCACTTGCCTGCAAAGAGGAAAACAGAAACGATCCTTCAGTTACGAAATATCCTAAAAACAGTCTGTGGCTGTTTATACTGCAAACGTGACCGTCGTTTCTTTGTGGCCAAAAAAACTGTTAAATTATTTAACAGTGAAATTCATGCCAAAAAAAAAAGTGCAGAATTAAAGGACCATGCCTGTGGTTGAAAGTTTGAGCTCAATAAATACAACCCGCATACATGTTACTTACTGCCAAACATTTTCCAGAAAGACTACTGGAGTAGGACATTTTAAAATTGTTTTTCCTACTTTCCAGGCAGCCAATGGTTTCAGTTCATTCTAGTACGCTATTAAAATCAACATGTAGAGACTTCAAATGTGTTTGAAATAATCCATGTTATTATTTTTTGTCAAACTTACTTATTTTAAATGGTCCAACACAAAGCTACACAGAACAAACTGTATGCCTCCGCCAGGAAAAATAGTTCCAGGAGAAGACGGCTTTTACCAGAGAAATTAAAATGGCCGTGCGTTCTAGATGCCCACATGAGTGTTAACAAGCCAAATATTGAATTTTCAGGTGGGTATCTTCTTTCTTCTTTTCCTTTTGGCTTTCCCTTCAGGGGTCACCACAGCGAATCATCTGCCTCCA
>VXCM01005933.1:4436-35681 GCA_014773175.1 Lucifuga dentata
AAAAAAAAAAAAAAAAAACTAAGAAAGCAAGCAGATGAGTGTAGCAAAGCAAAGTCAGACTTAATTAGTCCCTGTTAACACACTTTAGGAAAATCCAGATTCTGTATGAATATGAAGAAATATGCAGCTTGAAAATGTCTCCAGAAGTTTGGTTTCTTTCCTGCTGCAATGATCAGGTGTCTCAAACTCCATCTGATGCCAGTTCATATAGAAAATTGCCTCCATTATTATTTTATGCTTAATCATCATCCAGAATAATTGGCCTGAAAGAGCTTGTCAGTGATTGTTTTTGCTCTGTTGAAATATGAAATATTAATACATCGATTCTACAGTGGGCTGATAAATGAAATACTGCTCAGCTGTGCTGAATTTGAGTTTTTTTTTTTTTTTTTNTTTTTTTTTTTTTTTTGAGATGCTGCTTGACAAAATGGAAAATAAGATCACATGTCTCAAAGCCACAATAATCTGAGGAAAAACCGGTTTACTTTTTTTTGTGTGTAATCTTTGGATGTTGCATTCCGCTGCTGACCTACATAATATTTCTGGGTTTCATTTTTCTCTTAGGTGCGTGATTATCGCTGGCTGGCGCTCTCTTAGGAGTAACCGTTCAGATGCGTTCAGCAGCTCTCCTAATTACTCCTACCATAAAACAGATATGGGACGGATAGAATAAAGCAGAATTAGAATAATTTGGTTGTTGCTGCAGCATGCATCCAATCAGGCTGCTGAAACAAGACCTGCAATATTTCATAATCCCTCTTCTTTTCAATTTCAGTCCTCCTCTCACTCCCGTCTCCCCGAGCACCCCGACCACTCCGATGACACCCACATCCCCTGGGGCTCCTGCGGGAGCGGCCAAGCACACCTGCAACCACTTGCACACCATCGGGGGTCCAGGAGGCCAGAAGAACATCTGCACCCGCTGCAGCCAGAAGAAATGGCCGCTGATGAGGAGGCCGTCCGCACGAAAGGTTGAACACCGNCACCCGCTGCAGCCAGAAGAAATGGCCGCTGATGAGGAGGCCGTCCGCACGAAAGGTTGAACACCGGCGCAGCCACCACGGAGAGGTCACGGTTCTGTCAGTGGGCAGGTGTGTGTGAAGATAATAAGTGCATGTTCCTGCTTTATAACACATTGTCTGCTTTCCTTGGATTGACACCGCACGGCACGAAGTCTGAAAGCGAAGTAAACAATAAGTTATTGTTTGCGCTCATCCCCGTTATCATAGTTAATTTAAAACTTTCTGAGCCCCAGAGGCACAGCGGCTATTAATGCGCGCAACACTCGAGCGAGCACGTTAACTCTGAGTAACCGCGGCTGAAAACTCCACTCTTAATAAGACAGCGTGGGTTGCTGTGCTCTTTGACACCAGACCAGCGGCTTGGAAAATCCACAGGCTGACCGGCAAAGTAGATGCCGCACGATTGAAGCTGCGTTGAGTTTTTGTAATGTGTATTTGCAAGGAAATCAACACTTGTAGGAGCTGGAAAGGTGTGTGAGACCTGAGCATTCTTCTCATCCTTCCTGTCCTGCTGCGAGCTGATTGGGATGCAGAGAGGTTTGCTTTTCATTTGCACGCCCAGATGAATGGCCGCGTACGCAGAGGGTCAACATGACCTAGATACCAATATTCATTTGGTGATTTAATCAAAGCTTTGGAGTGTGTGTGTGTGTGTGTGGCTGCATCTGAGAAAGAGGGGGAGGATAAGAGAGGTGGAATAATAGGGTTGATTCAGGTGAGTGAGAGGCATGCAGGTGTTTGTGTGTGTGTGTGTGTGTGTGTGTGTGTGTGTGTGTGTGTGGGCAGCATCTATCCTCTGAGACTTGTTCACACCTTGATTCATATGCAAGTCAGGAGAGGGCTGCTCGAATCACATGGGAGTGTTGTGAGAGTTATGAATGGAGGTGCAAACTGAAGTGAGTGATAAGTGTGTGTGTGTGTGTGTTACCGATGAGAACAAGCAGAAGTGTGTGATAATGTGCGATACCTCATTTAAAACTTGGGTTCCAGGTCTAAACTCTTGTGTTTTGATGTTTTGTTTTTTGTTTTTTTTGTTCCTTCTCAGGTTTCGGGTGACAAAGTGTGAAAAGCTGACCAGGGAGAGGCGAACCCTGCTGATCACCGGCTCCAACGGGAGCCTCCCCACCTCTCCCACTGAGGTGGAGCCAAAGAGCCGGACCACATCTGAGTCCCAGCAGGTTTGTNCTCCCCACCTCTCCCACTGAGGTGGAGCCAAAGAGCCGGACCACATCTGAGTCCCAGCAGGTTTGTGTTGAGGGGAGGCGGTGGTCCTGGAATCGCATTCACAACATAGGGGCTTTTTTAAGGCTGGTTTCTGCTAAATATGGATGCAGATGCGACAGTGGGCACATGGAAAACGTGACGTAATTGTGGCCAAAACCGTCCACTTAACATCCGTGTTAAGAATAAACCAGCTTAGGATGATGTAGGCGTCTCATCTGGCTCTCTTTCTCCTATTTTTCCTCAAACTGCCACATCTCCTCTAAATAAGATGGGGTGTGTGTATGCACTGTGCAGAATTGTGTGTGTGTGTGTGTGTGTGTGTGTGTGTGTGTGTGTGTCCCTGCGGTCTTCTAATGATGTGCAGGTGTTCACAGCAGTTGATGACATCACCCCCCTTCTGCACAATCTGCTGTTTTTGTACATTGGTCGATAAATCGCAATGAAAAGTTGAATAACTGGAGCATGTTTCACCGTTAGAATTAGTAGCACATTTAGCACAGAATTAATTGTGTAACTCCATTGTGTAAAACCAGTATTTCCAACAAGCAAATTGTAGTAATTTGTGAAAGAAAGTGAAAATTTCATATATATAACCATTGATGCTTTCTCACGCTTTTTTTCTCTTTTTTTGCTAAAATGTGTCTCGTGCCATTTCCCAAAATATCAGCCTGGGTTCCATTACAATGATCAGTTTGTTTCCTGAGTAGATCCTGAAGGTCTGGCCAGGTCACATGACCAAAGTGTGTTTTGCTTCAGACTTTGGGATGGGCTTGTTTAGATTCACCAGGCTTAACCCAACCAGTGATGTAACCAAATTTGTTTTAGGGCGGCGATAGGTAAACTCCTGTTACTAAGAGGATTAAAATGCCATGAATCCGTTTACTGCTACTTCCTGTATTGACCTTTAGCTTTTTCATATTGACAGTGTGAGAAAGATAAATGCCTTCAACCGGCGGCAGCTATGCTCAAAAGCTGCTCTAAGGCCATTAATGACTGTATTTCCTCATTAAATCGAGATCATTTCTTTCCCTTCAGGAGCAAACAGACAACAAGGACGGCGGGAAAAGATAAATATCCTAAAAAGAGGAGAGAAACTACAAATGGACACTTGTAGATTTAAATGAGAACAAACAAGAAAACATCAGCACCAGAGGAACAAGGGTTGGACAGCGGCCGCTGAACGCTCCCGCCGTATTCCTGCTCCTCACCTACGGGGGGCAGTAAAGTGCTGCTGACGGTGACCATGGCGACAAAGGTGAAGCAGTCACGCTAGTTATTTTACAAGGAAGGGTACAGTGTGATTATGATATGGACCGTTTCCCTCTATAATACAAGAACGTGTTGCTCAAGGGCACATCAGCAGAGCAGGTGCTTGATGGCAGAATCAGATTTTATTACTCGTGATGCCTGTGTGGTCTTTGTGTGTGTGGGATGTAAAAGAATCTTGCACGCCACTTTGTTAATTTATAGTTATTCCTTTATAATGCATGAGGGGGAATTGAATTTACGTCATGTCCTGTGATGATGTGAGGAAACCGTTTTAGTTTTCAGCATCATCAGGGAGGTTAAAGCGTCCTTACCACGCACGTTACCATAGCAGCGTGCCTGTCTGCATTTTCATTCCATCCCATTAATCAGTTTGTGTCCCAATCGCCTTGAATAAGGAAGAGAGTGCAGTAATCTGTGTTACATGTAAGAACAGAGATGTGCAGCTATTGATTTCGGATATTCCTTATATTTTGATATCTTTGCTTCCTGTATTAGTTGTTTCCAACTTAACATCATTCTGTAAAGGACTGACGTTAAAAATAATTTAAATTGTCCAAAAAAACCAGGCCATAACCATCAGTAGATTACAAAGTTTTTCATCTTTTGAAAATACATAGTGTTGTCTGGATTGGCCATGTAGGGGTGTTTTCTTGATTTCCGCTAAAGGATTATACCGGTGGTTTTGCATGTTTGAGCTCAATATATATAACCTGTATACACCTTGTATACAGGTTATACAAACATGACAAACATTTTCCTAAAACATTATGTCCCAAAATATGAGGAGATATGTCAAAATAACATAAAACCTAAAATACGGTTTTTGCAGGTCGTCATTATTGGGGCTAAAATGTAGAAAATTATTGTTATGGTTGTTTAAGACCACTGGTACTACAAAGAAACGTCTGATTTGCGCAAAAGTTGACATGGAGGTTCAGAAACCTACACAGGACTTTTTCTGGAGAAAACTTTAAAAACTTCCTGATCAAGTACAAAATGCATGAATCTTTAATCTGAGTTTTTTATGTTGCTTCTCGGCCAGCTCGCCACTCAGAGCGATGAACATTTGTGACTTTGAATGGACTCAGTTGATAACAAGATATATGCAGGTTGTGTCCAGGTGGCAGTTTCAGCCTTTAGTCCTTTAAGAGTTAAACCTGCATCCTGATCCAGGTCAGATTCCTCACAGCCTTCAAGGTCGCTGTTGGCTAAATATGCTTTCCATTCCATTTGAAATTCCACGTGTCAAATATAAACTGCTGAGACTTAGATTTATGATGCTGAATGCAGACCAAAATATATCATCATTTATAAGAGATCTGAGGACATTCAAACCACTTTGTTCCTGTAAAGATTTCGCTCGAAGATTAATTTGAAAGGTTAAACCAAAACAGGTGAAGAACAAATTGCTTTCACTAATTCATTTCAGATCAGTCTTGTCTCGCATTTCTTCCTATTAGCTTTGTTCTTCATTCTCTTCAATATTTATAAGATAAAAAGGAGAAATTGGCCAAAATCATAAACCAAAGGAAGTCGTTTATTTTAACCCAGCTATGATTTATTGTCTTTTATTATGAGCTACCTGTATATTCATCATTCCACTAAAGGGTCATGAGCAGACACTATGGGTATGATTTAATCTTTTATGGTCGTTTTTCCATTGAAACGTGCCTTTCATTGCTAAGAATGTGTGTGTTTCTGCTGCCATTTTCATCATGTTTACAAGATTCAGTTAAGCGTCATATGGGTTAAAAAAAAAAAAAAAAAGNAAAAAAAAAAAAAAAAGGATTTGTTTATGGTTGCCTCCGAAAATATGCAGTGTGTGTGTGTGTGTGTTGGTTGTGTGTGTGAGGGAGATTATAGCAATGTGGATGCCACATGCGGCAAAAATATTTTTGTACTCTGGAAACCAGTGAGGGAAGCCGATTTCTTTTTATATATATGTATAATCAATCCAAACCTATTTTCTCACCAAAAATAATACAAAATACAAAGAGATGATAAAGCAACATGTTAAATTATAACTTTATTGATCAGTTTAGTTGAATGAAGTACAGCACATTTCCAGGTCTATATGACAATTCCATTAACATTCCTTAAGTTCAGGCAAATATTATAGTCCCTCTGATCTGAATCCTTATCCAGTTCCGAACCAAATTGCATCTATAGTTTTTCTGTCATGGGATAAATATGCCTGATTTTTGTCATTGAGATTGGCGTATTATTTTTGAATAAAATGACAAAAATATATTTTTAAAAACCATTTAAAATTATTTTTAAAAAATTCCTGAATGATTCAGATCCACACAAAAAATTTGAATTGGTTCTTCCTTCAGCCATGCCAAATTATCAGTAAGTCTTTTTTTTTTTTTTTTTTTTTTTTTTTTTTTTTTGAGTAATCCCGGTCATCTAGGCAGAAATTTAACATGATTGGCAGAGATAACTAAAAAACAAAAAAAAATAAAAAATCCAAAGCATTTTGTACTGAAGTCAATACTTTTAACTGTCTACCTCAATTCTCCTTATATAGAAATAAAGTAAGTTGAAAATAACTAATGACCTAAAATCCCTTGTGAGGTGAGATGAACTTATACTATTTTCCAAGATCTTTACAATCAAAATTCATAATTTTAGCTGTGTTCAGTGTGAATATCATTTCATTGTGCCTCTTTTGTTTTATACATTTGCTCACATTTTGGGTCAATGTGCTGCATGTTTTTATTGTGTCATATGTGAATATTGTACAATAAAAGAATTAAAGCAAATAAACACAACTAATACATGAACAAGCTTGTTTGAGACATCCTCATTCTCTCTCTCTCTCTCTCTCTCTCTCTCTCTCCCCCTCCCCTCATTTCACCCAACCATCCATCTTCATTTTCTATTCTTTCTCACTTCCTACTTTCATCACTGCACCCCCTTATTCCTTTTCTCTCTCCTTGTGCCGTAATGAAAAGATGATTTGTCTTGTTCATCTTGAGCAGGTAGTCCAGCGACCTCCGGCTCTCCATCATATTATTTCCAGATAATGGAAAGGAGGTAGAAATGGAGAGGAGGACCAAAGATTGACTCTTTTCTCTTGACCTTGTGCATCTTATCACACACGTTTAAACCCAGAGAAAGGATCTGAAAAGCTTAATCAATAATTTCATTTCATTGAATTACTGAAATCATTAGCACTCTGAACAACAGCGAGATGAAATGAGGCTTCTGAGTGACATTTTGCTGTCAGTGATTGTCGTTGGTGTCACTCGGCGACGCCGGTGAGAAGATTTACTTTCAAACTGTCAACAGGGTGGCGAACATTTACATGCAGTGGAAAAGAAATCTTGATGGCACACGAGGCGTCATCACCCCACCCATGACTCTAGGCTCAAAGCGAACACACAAACACACACACAAAAGATGGCTTCCGGGTGTAACGCCTGTCAGAAAGACGAGTTTGACAGTGTAGGATGGGAATCAGGATGTGGTGTAAATATTGACTCCCATTCTTTGCATGTGCATGTGTTTCGTTAAGCTCTTATTTCGACACGCAGAGAGTCCAAATTAAAATATGTACACATCTATGCCTTGCATCGCTTCATAAGCAGTAAATTTATCTCGGTGCTGAATTATTTAGGCCTCTAGGCGACTGGGTTCCCATGCTGCTGCTGCCAAGCTAAGTGCCCCACGTCTTATCTTTGTCCCTGGCTACCAGCCATCACGATGCAGCTCTGGTTCCTTGGGGCAAAGCAAAAAAAAAAAAAAAANAAAAAAAAAAAAAAATAATAATAAATTTAGGAAAGATTTACTGTCGAAGCACAGGGAGGAAGTCTAGTCAATGATTAACATGAACTCGGTCAGGGCCGTAATGCAATGACCTTCTGAAATAGCTCAGTGCTGATGTTTCTTTAGCTCAAACACACTGAAGTTGGTTTTCTGAAAATGATTTACGGACCTCGTGTGTGGGAAAGTTGAGGAAAAGAACTGAAGTTTGAAGAAAATTTAGTGAAGCTTTCAGAAGTTAAATTTTTGCTCTTTCAGTCCAAATGAGCTTTATAAACTGATAATGATATAAAATATATCAAATAATATATAATGATAATGATTATATAAAATATATCATATAAAATGATAATTTTCTGCATTTAAATGTAGATAAATCAGAGACTGTTGACAGCTCAATCCTGAAGCTTAAAGACTGGATCAGATCCTTAGGCTCCCTTAGGCTCCTCTGTTAAGTCTAGCTTGTGTAACCTTGGTGTCATGATGGACAAATTTATGTCCTTATATTGTCATGTTAGGCAGCTGCCCCGCTCTTCTTTCTTTCACCTGAGGAACATCGCCAAATTAAGATCAGTCGTCAGGCTGAAATGGAAATGATTGTTCATGCTTTTATTTCATCTTGTTTAGATGATTGTAATTCTCTTTTTACCTGTCTTAATAACACGTCTTTACATCGTCTTCAAACTGTACAAAATGCATAGCTTTTAACTAAATCCATGAGGAGATCTCATATTACTCCTGTTTTATCTTCTCTTCCTGGCTTCCAGTTAATTGTAGAATTCATTTTAAAATTCTTATTTCAACCTTTAGAGCTGTGCATGGTCAGGCAACCCAGTATGTCTCAGAGCTCTTACAGTCCTGTACCTCCAGGAGGTCCCTTAGGTCATCAGGGTCAGAGGTTACTGGAGGTGGAGACTCGTGGAGATTGTGCTTTTCAGGTTGTTGCTCCAAAACTGTGGAATGAGCTCCCATTCTCCCTCTGCTCTGTTGATTCTAAGGCTGCTTTTAAAAGGCAGCTAAAGACTTTTCTTGTTTAGACAGGCTTTTGGATATTATCTTAAATCTGTGGTATTGATGTTGTCTTCTTTGAATTTTCATTTGTGTTATTTGTTTTATGTTACTCATATCTGTGAAGCACTTTGCGAATTTTGTCTATGAAGGATGCTATATAAATAAATTTTATTTACTAAAAACACTATAATTAAACTTGTGCTGGAAAGAATGACGTATCCCTTAAAAAGCTTTTTAAAAAATATGGAGAAATTATCATAATTCACTTCTTAAATGTCTCTTGATTTTCAAAATGGAGGGACAGGCTGCTCGAATCAAAGTTAACTTTAAACTCTTCCTCATTGCTGTGACAGCAGGCTGAGGAGCAGAACATCTCTGTCAAATAAAAACTATGAACTTGCTGGCGCCACCAAGGGGTGACCTTTAAAAATGAAACTGAAATTTAAATTAGGACTTTATGGAACTGAACATGGCATTACAAATTACCTTTTTATTTTTTTTTGATAACACCTGTAGAAGGCACTACTAGGCCTATTCAAGAAATTTAATAACTAAATACTTCTAAATGTAAGAAATGGACAAAATAAACAGCAATTAAGCCCTTTTTTCTTTTTTTTTTTTAAATGTAAATGTTCTCCAAAATAAAAAAGTGTCTTAATTCAGCTTTTTAATATGAAGTGTTTAAGGGGCCTTTGAGGTATAAATTACAGCATTCCGTTTCCCATTAAATGTGAAATTCAATATTTAACTGCAATCAAACATTAGCAAATCTCCTGGGATGCTGGTTAAACACTGACGAGGAAATAAGATTATTTCGGGCTGTTTCTCTGTTACTTGAAGGTGAAAGGATCATGTTTTACAGGATACTGAGGTAAAATTAATCAGTAAAGACAGGGGAAGAAGCTTAGCAACAGGACAGGCAAGCATAGCTATTGCCTGGGGCCCTGAGCTTTGACCCCCAACGGAGCGACGGCCAGTCACATTAGTCCTCCAGCAATGACAATTCAGGAACCCCCCCATGATACATCCATGGGAGATACACAGTATGAGGAAACCCCCCAAACGGAGCCCAATTGCATTAGCCGGCAGCACAAGATTTTTTTTTTCCAAAATTTTATTGAGTTTCCCAGCAGCACCAAATATATACCTAAACTTAGGCTGAAAATGTAAAATTTTACTATCAATAATCATATTTTTTCCAACTAATCAAATTTATATTATCTAGTATTTTTCTTATTATTTTCTTATTTATCTATAAAAAGCCACACATCATGACAAATCTCAAAAACCAAAAAACAAAAAACCAAAGGTATTATTTTTACAATGATACAAAACCGAGAAAATCCGTATGTTAGCAACACTTTTCAGTTAATCAATCAATAAAACTGTCAACCAAGTTTGGAAGGAACACAACAAAATAACATTTAAATTTCTGGTTCTAAAAAAAAAAAAAAAAAAAAAAATTACATTGACAAAAAATCAACAAAATCTTTATGTTAACTACATTTTCCAGTTAATCAATCAATAAAATTGTCAGCCAATTTTGCAATTTTGGAACGAAAAGAGAAAAAAAAAACGAGGAAAAAACGGGGAAAAAAACAAAGAGAAAAAAAAGTTTTTTTTAACCTCCAACTGATTTTTTTTTTTTTTAAATATATTATTTATTTATTTATTTATTTATTTATTTATTTATTTTATTTTTTTTAACCTCCATCTCATTTTTTTCCCTCCATGTCTCCTTATGTCTCCTTAGGGGCGTCGGTTTTCTTTTCTTGTCTTTTTTTTTAATCCTTTTTTTTTTTTTTTTTTTTTTTTTTTTTTTTTTTTTTNAAAAAAAAAAAAAAAAAAAAAAAGGAAACACGAGGAAGAGGAAAAGAGGAAGCAGTCAGCAGGTAAGCATGGAGATAATTATGATAACCAAATTAACAACGTTGTCCAGTCCTCTGTTGTTCACTCAGCTTTATTTTTGGCACACAACAAGATGAATTGTTTGGCATACGGTTTGGAGCAGCATTTCCACGTAACATTAGCTAACTTCCTTCACATTGTTATTGAATTAGTGAGGAAACTAGGCTAGCTAAGCCTAGTTTAATGATAGCTAAGCTGTCAGTGTGAAAGTCATTGCAGAGGGTCCATTTAGCTAATTATATGAATTTGCTAGTTGCTGGATATTTGCTTAGAAAGTTACCTAAGGACAGTGGATGTGTGAGCTGGTATTGTCTAAATATTTGTGTGCCAATATATACATGCTAATGCTACTTGTGATTTACTTTGATATGACATGGCCTTATAATATCTCTCTCTCTCTCTCTCTCTCTCTCTGTATCACTGTCACATTCTGTCTTTCTCTTCATATATTCATGCACATATTTTTGTTTTTTTAGCCACCATTCCGGCACCTCCAGCTCTTTAGACACACAAACACCATCACATCACCATAATGAAGATGACAGAACCTGCAGAAAACAGTCCAGGATGTAGCTCCAGAGGATTTGGTTATGGAGGTCAGGGCTGCTGTCCACACATTTCCTGATCATGGACCACATTTATAAGGAAACCTCTGATAAAAGAAGCTCCTCCCCATTAAAGCTATTCAGGTCTTACTTGAGGTGGAGTTATTTTTGCTAACATGAATATCTATCAGAAAATTACAGTTAGAAGGACAATGGGTTATAATAAGCTAAAATATTACTGATTACTGATACAAATTACTCTTCTTTTCTCACCCCAGGAGTGTTACCGCAGTTTTTTCAACATGATCAACTCTTCTTCAGGTTTGCCCAGTGACAGCAATCATGCTGTGAGTTCAGTGCATCCTAATACTGATACAACTTGCTTTTTATGCTTTCTTTCTGTTTGTTCATATATTTATATATATATGTATTTTAATTTTTTTTCTTTTTCTTTTTTCAAGCAGTTCCATCATCGTCCATCACCAACAGCTCAGATGCCACAAACAGCATCAAAGGCTACACCCAGTTATCCATGTGACCACCACATCACCAACTTTAGGGTAAGGTTAATGTTGTTAATGTCATCTGGGGGATAAAAAAAAGTCCAAAGGGTCCCAAACTTCTTTTTTTTTTTTTTTTTTTTTTTGCCTGGTTCCCCACAGACACTAAATTCACCATGGTTACAGGTTTGAGCCTCACTTGTTGACTGTAAACTTTGCCCTCTGTAGTATTACTTTAAGAGACAGAAACCAGGAAATGAGAGAAAATACACAGAGTCATGACAAGTTTTGGCACTTATGATCAAGGTCAAGAGGGATTTGTGTGTGTATGTGTGTGCCTAGATCTGGAATCAAAAGGTCAGAATCTTAAGAAAAATGTGACTCCTGTTTTCTCTTTAAATACACACCTACATGTTCCTCTGAGACCAGGAAGTGTGTGTATGCCATAATTAAGGCTGACATCATTAACTCCAACAAAGCCTTGAGAAAAACAAACATGTTCACTAAGCACACACACACCTTGGGGACTATCTGCAGCCAGCTGCCTAATGGACCTCATAAAAACAACATGCAGGAATCTGAAACACAAATGCTGCAAACTCCAACTTCATCCAGCAGCAGATTGTGACATAAATGAGCTTGTTGCTAAAGTGACTTTGTGTTGTTATCTTGAGGCGGGACGCGATTCAGATGAATCGATTACTTTGAGTCACACTGATGATAATAAGACGTTATATTAAATGGAGGTAAAGGTGAGCATATATAGCTAAACTTAGGCTGAAAATGGAAAATTTTACTGTCAATAATCATATTTTTTTCCAATTAATCAAATTTATGTGATTTTTTTTTTTTGCCTANTTTACTGTCAATAATCATATTTTTTTCCAATTAATCAAATTTATGTGATTTTTTTTTTTTGCCTATAAAAAGCCACACATCATGACAAATCTCAAATTACCAGAGCATAAAGTAAAAACTCAAAATTTCTTATTTCAACAGCCAAAAAAACCCCCAAATATATTATTTTTACAATGACACATAACTGAGAAAATCTGTATATTAACTACATTTTTCAATGAATAAGACGTTATATTAATGAATCAATCATTCATTCACTGATTCACTGAATCAGTCACTGATTCTGTCAATCAGTTAATCATTTCAGCACTAATCTAAACCCGTTTAGTGTATCTGCTCTATAGTTCTTGGTTTCACACACCTAAACTATATTTTATGCATAAGTAATGGCAAAGACTCTTACTGTATTTTGAAGAGATTGCAGGTCAGGATGCTTTTTTTTTTTTTTTTTTTTTTTTTTTTTTTTTTTACAGCTTTTTTATTGATCATAGCGCCTTTTAAACTTCATACGATTCAAGAAACAAAAGCAAAAAGGCCGCAGCTGCAGTTTATATATATACATACTTGTATACTTGTTTATATTCTATCTTTGTGTGAATCTTCTGTATGAAATGATCAAAGTAACGTGGTGACATACACATGCTGAGCGCAGATCTTTGTTGCTCTGATGAAAGATGACTCGCTGCTTTTATTCAGCAGGAGCTGCGTGGCAGTCATCACGCTCCATACACATATGGAAATGTTTGTTTTCATTTCACCAGCCAGTCACATGTTGCCTTTGTTGAAGGTGCAGTTTCTTTCTCGGTCCTGGCTGTAAACCAACTGCCGACATTCAGTTTCTTCGTGTGGAAAATAAACTACTTATAAAGTAAACATACATAAAAGTATGTGCATGAATATGATTTGATTTGAAACAAGCTGGGTTTTGGGAGGGAAAACAAAGAGAAAATGGCAGGTTTTCTCACTTCAAAGTAAATTTAAGTCATGTTAAAGGACGATAGTGGTGATTGCTTTAAAGGACCATACCAGCCATTTTGCAAGCTTGAACCTAATATATATTCAGTTTTCACACATATTAAGTTAGTGACAGTCGTTTCCCAAAGGATAAAACCGTATTTCAGCTTTACTGATATTTTGCAAAATCTCTTAATCTTTCAAAACCAAATATTCAAGTGATACACCCACCTTAAAAATCCATGTTTCACCTGCTAATAGTTATGCAGCCTTATGAAGGTGATTGTTTAAATTTTTCAATAAACACAGGTCTTCTTTTGGGACTATATTCCCCGGTGGAAACATACATTCACTCTGCGCTTTTTATTGCGCTTAAACACTAAAATTACAAAACTTCTAAAAAAAACCTGAATACACGTCTTGTTTATGATGATGGATTACCTATCCAAAGAACGTTTCAAGTATCAACAAGTTGATTTTAATAGCGTACCAGAATGAACTGAAACCAATGGTGGTCTGGAAGATAGGAATTTTTTTTTAACTCACTGTTCCAGTAGTATGCTTTGGGAAATGATTGTCAGTAACGTTCACATGTATGAAAATTGAACATATTAGGCTTAAACATGCAAAATGGCTGGTATGGTCCTTTAAGCTAGAAGAGCATCTGGGACTCTAATAACCTTAACCCAAGACTCAGCGACAGGCACAAGCTGCAATTTGGCTTAAAGGTCTCCAAATCATATAAAATTTTGGATGGAAAAAAGACCAGCAGAAAACCTACTTGAACTTGACATGTATGACTTTAAAAAAAAAAAGACACCTGAAATGAAAGAGACCCGAGAACAGTCGGAAGAGGTCTTTAGTAGACACAAGGAGAATTACAACGAGTCCAGATCATAAAAGTTTGTGTTGAATTGGAAAATGTGAATACAAACATCATGTAGTTTGAGCTCAACATAACTGACTGAAGGAGTAAATTGAAGATTCACAGACACACATAAAAGCAGCACAGGCCTGACTTCAGCCTGGATCTGGTAGCTTAACTCATTGTCCTCAGTATCAGTATCACGTGTGAAGTCTGTAACTTAACACTGCTGTACATGTGAAGGGATTTTAGTTGACTAAAGAGATGCAGGGAAACAGAAAATGGAATATTTTCATTTAAAGTTTGCTACAGGTAGTAAACAAGCTAGAAACCAATCGATTAAATTTGTAACAAATCCGACTGCAGAGAGAACGAAATTTCAAGGCCTAAAAAGAGTACGCTATAATTGAAAGAGCCATGGTGAGCAATTGCTGCACAGAAGGGAGAGTGAGAGTGATGAAGATAGAAGGGGGCGGGTAAGATGAATAGATAAATGTCCAAAGGTGGCTATTTTGGTATCGCTAGCCTCCGTTACCCCTCCTGTGCGGAGACACTGGGACAGACACACTAATAGCCTCTCCTGTGGTGAGAGCCAAAGTCAGCTCATCTCATGGAGGCTGTTTCTAAGGCTCCAGTGTGTGTGTGTGTGTTTGTGTGTGTGTCTTTCTGGCTCAAATAAAGCTCCAAGGTGTTCATTAGCTGAGGCCCTGGGGCCCCGGCCACTGCCCGCCGGGGCTATAAGTGCCATGATTGTGAGAGTTAAAACACCAAAGCCCATAGTAATCATCCTCCTCTATAAAGAGAGGAGAGAGAAAACACGTAAACTAGAATTCCCGAATCTTGAAGTTGATTTTCCTCAAACGGAGAAATCGATTTCTCACCACTGAGGCTCATTTGCTTTTTGACATCTTACAGTGTTTTCTGAAAGGTTTAGCTAAGGTTATTAAAGATTTCCTGTCAAAATACAATAAATACTTTGCATCTATAGATCTTTCACACACATACACACACACACATACACGCAGTAGAAAAAAGCTTCTGATCTCACCTGTTGCATTTCAGAACCAATCAATTACAAAGAATTACACAACATGCTGTCACACTTCACATTTTCAAAGTATGTGTGTCTTTATTTTATGATACAAATACAGTGGGTAGAAATTATTTGGCAGGCAAACAATGACTGAACATCCGAAACTTCATTAAGCAAAAACAACTGATTGAGCTTTAACACGCCCTTTGCGTCCCGTGTCCATCGGTTCGGATGCTTCCTGTGCCTGCATCTCGCCTCAGTTAGTTACTGATTAGGCACATAAGCAAGCTTTGGATTGAACTAATGTCACAAATTGGACAAAAACACAAAACCTGACCTATAAAATAGAAACAAATGAACCAATATGGTGAACTGATGGCCCCTCAGTAGTTTATTCACCAATGATTTGACCTTAAAGACCAGCTAAGGTTGGAAAAACTGCCTTATTTTTAAAAGCAATAACTTGCTTCAAAATGATGACGATGAATAGTGTGTAAACTAATTTCTAAGGTTTTCATGAAGATAAATCATGTATTCTGACAAAATCAGCGATAATACACGTGCATATTAAACATAAATAAAGCCTGTTTCCTCTACCTGTAATGTTCAATTTCCTATTACAATAATTACTAAACCAAGAATGGCGAGTGAAGGTATTATAAATAACAAAAGAAGACAAAATATGGACAAAAACGTGGGTAGCATGTAAAAAAAAAAAATGATGCAATGACCTTTTCTTTTGCTCTCCCTGAAGATGAAGCAAACTATGGCAAGTGCTGTGAATTCACAATGAAAATATTGACTTGAGCAAAACTTAGCAAAGCAATATTTCAAAATGAGGCATTTTAACGCGTAGTTTAGGCATTACTAATACCTGTGCGAGGGCGGTACTGACATGGCAAAGCAGTGAATGAGCACATAACTTTAGGATGGTGGAGTGCATAACACACTAGATTTAAATGTATGTTACAGCCTTACACAGCTGCAGGCAGTATTCACAGTCCACAAACCGGTGTCTCTTCTTTTGTGGCTTCATGCAAACAATGCAGCTTTGGAAATATTTCCTTCAAAGATAGAGGCAGACGTTATCATCTGTCCACGTCTGCATACAAAAATATCCATGATTCCAGTCTGAAAATAAATCTCGATTTTGTTGTAAACAGAGTTTTCCTGCATTTATTTGCTTTTGGTCCTGCTCCACGTTGCAGTTTGAACGTTAGGATGCGTGCAGGTCCAAGTCATTGCTGTCTGAGGGATAAGTGGGAGAAAATGCATCACTTTCCAACTTCCGTGTTTGCCATTAAATCTCAAACGCTGTCACTCGCAGTCCTCCCCGGCTGTGGCTGCCTCTAGAGCGGCGAGGGCCTCGGCTACCATCGAGTCTGTGACGCTCTGCACCTCCTCTTCCTCGCTCTTCGTCACGGAGATCCCGCTCTCTACGGTGGAGACGTCTGGAGTCTTTGGCAGTCTGTGGTCGTCCTTGGTGTCGGTTGAGGACATGCTGGTGGTGCTGGTGTGGATGTCCACCGACAGGATGCTTCCCTCGTCCCCCGTGTCACACGGGTATTCTGGCGTCCCTCCCACACCCTCATCTATCTCGTCTGCTGACAGGCTTCCACTCCCAGTGATTGAGGGGTCCCACCTGTTCCTTACCACCTTCTCCTCTTGCTCGCCGAAGCTTCTCCTTCTGCCCAACTGGTTGAAGTGGGTGGGGTTGTCATACTCCTGTATGTTGGGGTAAACGGGGACCTGGCTCGGGTCTCGTTCCTGCATCACCCATCGTGGCCCCGGGGCTTCTGGGTGGATGATGTACAGGCTGACATCTGTGGGCAGCGCGCTCCCCTGGCGATGCACCTCCATGGCAGGTGTGGGTGCGGCGTGCAGCCTATTGACATGGTTATTGTCCACCTCTAGCTTGAGGGTGCTGTCGTAGGACTTGCTGTAGCCCAGGTTATGGAAGCCCTGTTTTCGCTTGTTGAAGGGGTCGCTGCCAGGGAGGTTACCTGAGAGGTGGTGGGGCTGGTAGAGGGAGTTGTCCGCAGAGTCATTCTTCCTCCCTTCTACCGGAACAGAGGGGTCGTAGATGTAGCTGTGAAAGCGAGACAGATGTAGGGTGTTACAACCCAAATCACCTTATCTGCTCAACACCAAAATGATGACATGAAAATGAAACTTCCACAGAGATATTTGAGCTGCAACACCAAGTTCAGGCCTCATGAAGTCTCATAAAAAAGAATTTGCAGTCTCTCTAATATGCAAAAGAGACAAAGATGCATTAGGCTTGCATGTTTCCTGGACTAGTGAGGCGACAGACAGAGAGATCTATTTGTGTCTGTCTGAAAGGGTTCCAGAGTCAGATATTCCTGTGACACAATCGATGAAACACCCTCACGTGCCCCAACAAAAAACAAGGATGCTGTGCCGTCAATGCATATTGACAGCGGCATTACATCTAAGGTCTGTTTAGGTGCCTTAGCTGTGGAAATGTTCGTTTCATATATATTATGCAGACATTTGCTGGAGGGAGGGGAACCTTGTGTCTGCACTCGTCTCTCTACTTTAAACTGTAAAATGCTTTCATCCTCAGCTGTTTTGTTTGCATTCTCCCAAAATGGAGAAGGAACCATCTGAATAAAGACGAAGAAATGGATACTGATACACAACACGCATGTAACTGTATTTCACAGATCCAATCCGACGTGATACTTTATCTATGGAGAAAAAATGATCGTGCAAGATTAGCCTAAAACTTTTGCATTTACACGTGCACTACTATTCCACTTAACAGCCGTATCCTCTTTTTGATCATATTGGCAATTTGATGGTTACATAGAATATAGATTAATGCTATCCGACTGTTACCTCAGTAGTTGAAGATCAGTCCATCTAAGTTCATGCTAATTAGACAATGCCTCATTTTAAAGGAGCATACCTGTGAGTTTGCTAGTTTGGTGGGTGTATCACCAGAATTTGATTTTGAAAGACTGGTGGATTTGGCAAAAAGAACACGAAAACTAAAACACGGTTTTATGCTTTGGGAAATTTGGTGTCAGTAATGTAACATGAATGCGGCTAGTATTTAAAGGGCTTAAACATGCAAAATCGCCGATGTGGTCCTTTAAACTGTCCGCCCTAAATAACCCCTTGCAGCTGTAATGACTGGTCTAATACTCCGTTCTGGGATGAAGTACGACAGCGCACACTCTTGCACAGAGACAGGTTGTAGAGGAGAGCTGGTGGGGGGTTTTATTTTCTGCGCAGAGAAACAGGCTGTCAGACATCACCTGCTGCGAGAGCCTTATCTTTCTCACACCCTTCTCCTCTTCCTTCCATTTGTTTTC
The DNA here is from genome assembly GCA_014773175.1 of Lucifuga dentata. NCBI lineage: Eukaryota > Metazoa > Chordata > Actinopteri > Ophidiiformes > Bythitidae > Lucifuga > Lucifuga dentata. The sequence continues at coordinate 22,735 of VXCM01005933.1, forward strand.
CCTCCACTGAAAGGCCCCCTCCGAGCCTCACAACCCCAGCAGAGCTCCCTCAATCTCTTGCCTCTCTAGGTGCCACTTTCCCTCCACAACAGTCTTTCCCCGTCTCTCCTTCAGCGACTTCCTAATACAGTTGCAGCTCGCTAATCTACTACTCCTCGCACTTTACTTCTCCTTGATTTGAGAACCTTCCCTCGAGCCTTTCCTTCAATCATCTGTCTCCGTCTTCCTCTCTCAAGCTGTCCCCCTCTCCTCTTCTCGGCTGAGCGTCTCTCCTCTTTCTGCGCTTGTGTTGGCTCTCATAACCCCATTAAATATGCAGTTTCTCTGTGCATGTATATGTACCGAGTATGACGAAGATAACTGACAGCTCTCCTTCTCCCACACATGCAGGCAGACACGAGACACACACAAACGCTCGCCCTTGAAAGCTCATCCTGACTTGACCGCCTCTCTCTCTCTCTCTCTCTCTCTCTCTGCCTCCTTCCCACCATCCCTTCCTTCACAGTGGAAAGCTGAGAAAATGAATGTTTTCTATCTTTCTCTCTCCTGCTCACAGCCAGCACCGCCGCCGAGTCCAGACGGCCAAGGTGAAACCCGAGGCTCACTTTCACAAAGCAAAACACAAGAAAAAAAAAACAAAACAAAAAACAGACCAATCATTTTATAGTTGCTTGTTCATAAAAGCTGGACAAAAGGTTTATGAGAAAATGTAACTTAGCATCTCCAAGCCATTTCCAAAGATGACAAAATAATAGACCACTTATTGCTGTTGTTGCAACGCTGTATCTTCTGGAGTTATAGACGTGGTTTTCAGATGGACACAAATATCTATGTTTTTGTTATATTTCAAAAAGACAAAGTGTGGTTTGTGTCAGTTTAAATGGTGATGAAAATCATTCAGAGGATTTCTTTTTTAATCTCAAAGGTGTACTGCATCGTGTCAGGTAACGATTGGTAAGATACAAGAGAAGATTTTGGAGGAGCTAATAGATCAACAAGGGAGTGCCCACATCCACACCTGCAGTGCATGTGACCACAATACTAAGGTGATCCGCTGGGCTGGTTACATCCATTCTAAATTACAATGCAATGTGCAGCAATAGCTATGGATTTAATGCCATCACCACCATTAGACTTGCACCGAACAACCTATTTCATCTTGCCTACCACATTTTGCTAAACGAATAAGAATTTCCACTTTAGCAGCAAAACCAAAAAAATTTGAAAAGCTGCAACGTGTGCTCGAGGTTACAATTTAACTACAAAGAACTTGAGAGGAAATATTCTTTTTGATAGTCCACTGGGGCTGGAGGCTGAACATCACTTTCAACTGTCTAATTCTGAAAAGAGCTGTGGTTCTTACACTATATTTACACCTCCAGCTGCAAGTGAACCAATTCCGATTTTGTTAAAGGACCATATCTGTGATTTTTGCACGCAAAAAAAAAAAAAAAAATTNAAAAAAAAAAAAAAAAATCTTAAATTAGGCATCAAGACCTGTTGTGTAAATGCAGTCTTACTCTTCCTCTTTGTCTGATGTTTCTCTGTTAAATCATAATTTGGATTTGCATGGCTGTGTGAACAAACTTAAACACTCATGGCTTATTTTAACCACAGTCATTTTGTATTGCTACCAAAATCAGGAATTATACAGGCATGTGCTGCGCTCTCTTTGTAAAAACAATTATTTTTGGTAGTCAAACATATATCTGTTAAAATTGCTGGACTTTACGGCACAGGTGGAGATTTCTATGACGCACCTGTGACATGTTTTCATGGAGTGAGGAATGTGTGGCGTGGGGATACTGAGGACGTTTGTAGAGGAAGTTGACACAGTAACCTTCCAGCCCACCCCGCCAATCCCCAAACACCGCTAAGCCCAGAAATGTGACACGTCAGACAATTAGGGAGGTNCCCCGCCAATCCCCAAACACCGCTAAGCCCAGAAATGTGACACGTCAGACAATTAGGGAGGTGTGTGTATGTGTGTGTGTGTGTGGGGCAAGCATTCACATGCGTATCTCGACATGGGAAAGAAAAGTGTGTCAAGGGGGATTAAGACTCTGGTATGCAACTCGCTGTATGCCCTTTCATTAATCCGCAATCAAAATCTCGTTTCCCTGCCTTGTTCTCTCTCTCTGTCTCCTTGTACACCTTAAAAAGGACAGAGTTTAAAGGACAGTACCAGTGATTTTGCATGCTTAAGCCCAATAAGTACTACCCCATAAATGTCATGTCACTGACAAAAATATTCCAAAAGATAAAGCCGTAATTTAGTTTTTCTGCTATTTTTCCTAAACCCCTAATCTCGCAAAATCAAATATTCAGGTGATACACATGCCTTAAAATTCAATGTTTCGCCTGATAACACGTATGTCCAAATGTATAAGGGATGGTCATTTTTAACTTCTCGGTAAAAGACGTCTTCTCCTTGGACTATATTCCCTGGTGGAGACGTACATTGTCTTCCGTGCAGCTTTGTGTTGAACTGATTAAATAAAGTTACTTCGACAAAAAGTTTAATAGACGTCATATTCACTGTGATGGATTACTTATCTCAAACACGCTTCAAGTTTTTACAAGTAGATTTTTTATAGTGTACTGGAATGAAACCCTGAAAGGTAGGAAATGCAATTTTAATATTTACAGCTCCAGTAGTACGTTTTGGGAAATGAGTTTTAATAACACAACATGTATGCAGGTTGTATATGTTGGGCTTAAACGTGCAAAACTACTGGTATAGCCCTTTAAAACCAAACAACAGTGCTGTGTACGCTTTAAATTAATGGACAGAAAGAAATCCAGTAACTCGGGCTGATGCTATTGGCATACTGACTTGCAGTTTGTCCGTGAGAGGTTGACAGAACAGACGTACTATAAATAGACCTTGAATTATATGCATGAAACAAGACAAGAAATCATTATGTAGGCGAGGAGACATTTGAATTGGCATTTAGAACCTGCAGGTAAGAAGGCACAGTGAAGCTTGTGTTTCAATCATTTTTTGTTTTCTTCCTTTTCAACTTTTTAATCAAACCTAATCAGGGCCAGCAGGCTTACGTAAGAGAGAAAAGAGGGGAAGAGGTAACGCTGGAGGTAATTCCACACAAAGAGAGACAAAGAAGAGAGTATCAGACGCACTTCTCACCTTTTTATCATCCTGCAGCATTGGCACCCCATTTGGCCAGCTGCGTTGTGGAAGCTGTGGAGGGACATTAAGAGACCAATTAAACTTTAATCACACAAACAGCCTCAGCTGCGGCAACACAGACAAAGTCCACAGTGACAAAAACTTCTTCAAACACGCCGAGTGACATCAAATCAGTAAATTCTGGACCCAAGTTTCACTGGGTGACATTTTCCTATTGATATCTGCTCCCATTTGTCAGAGAAAGGTTACCTCTGCAGAGCTTTAATGGTTATCCCCTCCAGTGGTCTGTACAATGAACCGTCATGGGAGACACACACACACACACACTTTGACAGAGTCTGAGCCGCTATTGACTGAACAGTCCACCACCTCTGACATGTGAGCGGTTTATAAATGAGGACTTTTTGCGGCTCTCGAAAAGATTTCAGCTCATCATTCTAGCTTGGCTTTGCCCTTGGTCTCTATGGTGTTTGGACACGAGGATGAAAACTCTGTCTGCCTGAAGCACCGATAAAGATGTTATTGCCATCCATCACTGTTATGTGTGTGTGTGTGTGTGAGTGTGTATCTAAGTACTTGTGCAGGATGGGAGTGACCTTTTCTATCCTGGTGGTGTGTTTCTCTAGGCTTTGGCATTTCATTGCCTGGGTAAATAATTAATCACTGAGTCTTGAATGGGTTTGTCTGCGAGCGAGGGGAGAAAAAGAACAGAGGCAGAGGACACGGTACAGGAACAAAAGGAAGGACGAGTGCTCGCAAGACAAAACAGTTTCCAATCTTAACCTCAACTCTCTGACCCCGTAGGCGTGAGCCAGAAATTTTACCTTTATGCCAGACTCTGGCTACACAACTTGAGAAATCCAAGAAACCTCCAGTTACATATCATGTTTGTTCCCGTGAGAAGTGAAAAAGACACAAAACGGCAAGTTAAAGACACAAGAAATCGCTGTGATTTTGCCAATATGGATTCAAACTAGAAGGAGCTGCTTATTGATCAAGTAACGTGTGTTCTTGGGTTCGCTGTGAAGGATTATGTATCTCAAACATGTTTCTGGCTGTATAAGTTGATTTTAATAGCATACTGGAATGAACTGAAACCAATGGCTGCCTGGCAGGTAGTAAAAAAAATTCTAAAATTTACAGCTCCAGTATATTTTGGAAAGTGATTGGCAATAATGTAAAGTGTATGCAGGCTGTATGGGCTTAAACCTGTAAAATCACTGGTACTGTCCTTTAACAAGTGTTCTGATGGGCATGAGCAGTGATCTACTGCAGCTCAGACCTGGAAAAGGTTTGTTTTGGACTGAAAAATTGGAGCTAAGATTATGTATTCTGAGCTTGCATTTGATTTTTTTTTTTTTTTTTTTTTGAGAGAACTGAATAACTGTTGCAGAACAATTAATACTGTACAGATTCAACATGTGGTAACTAGAAAAATGCACATAGAGCCACTGAATGTGCTTCCAATGTGTTTGTGTTAGTGTTGGTTAGAAAGCAAACTCCCCCGACGGCAAGCTGATTTATACGACTATCAAATTCCACGAACTGAACTCTCACAGGTCACGCTTTTTTCTTTTTTTTTTTTCCCTTACTTTGTTTTACATGAAAGGCAGTATTATTTGTACTAAAGCAACAGAGCATGACTTGGTTATCCCAAGACATCTAATTATCCCCCTTACAAGTCCGCTGCTATGTGCCTCGCCGTAAAAAAGCAGAGCCAGAGGTGGGTGTTATCGGTAAAGTTACAGATGCCGAGGCCAGACAGCTGAGTCAGCTTTAACACATCTCCAAGTAGTCAAAAGTACAGTAAAGCTTCTTATTGTCGAGGGTAGGGGGCATAATGCTTTCGTGCGATAATGCTTGGATTCCAGTTCTTTCTGCAAAGACATGATGCATTGTCAAATCTCCCATTCTGCCCACAGTCTGATTTTACCATTATTTCTGAGTTCAGTAGGTAGCTTTTCAAAGAGACACGCCTTCAGGTCAGGTCAGGAGCATGCGCTGGGCTGCACGTTGCCGCATCCACCATGTGACAGAAACGCCCCGGGTCCCAGTTGGCAACCATCCTGGCAGACACGCGGTCCATCCCTATCTCACGGAGGTACCTGTCCATTTGTTGCAGCCAGGTGTTACATGGGTGTCCCCTCGGCCTGGTCCACTCACTGGGGTCCTCAGCAGTGAGGCACCTGAGTGCTGGATCATCCTCGGAAAAATGCGCCACATGGCTGTATTGTCGCAACTGGTGCTCCCTCACAATGCTGGTAATCGGTCTCATCCTGGAGTAACCACTCGTTCGACACAAAGTCAAACCAGCGGTACCCAAGAATTCTCTGGAGAGACCGAGTGCCAAAGACGTCCAGTCGTCATCTCAAGTTACTGGTTAGGGTCCAGGTCTCACAACCACAGAGTAAGACCGGGAGCATCAGGACTCTAAAGAAACCGCTGTGATGTGAGCGCAAAGAACCGCTGTGATGTCTGAACACTCCCTGTAGCACATTCATTTGATTGGTAACTCGACACACATTTTCACTGGGATTCGTCACATGTTCACAGCTACTAATGGAAAAAAACCAAGAGGGTTTGCCATGCCGAGTGCAAACAGAAGCTGAAATGAGCGGTAGAGTGACCATAGACCTCATAAATGATGACGTGACAAATAATCAACAAATCATTTTGGCACTTCATAAAAATCATTTCATCTTGCTGCTGTTCCTGTTCATCCTGCTTCCTGCTACATTCGCTGGCTATGCTGATTCCTCCCTTCACCGCTCCAGCCTCCTGCTTTTGCTCCTTATTAACATTTTCTGATGGCGTTTCTTGCCTTGTGCATTATGTATATATTCCATATTGCAGTAATATAATTCTGCTGTCTTCTGTTCTGTAAACCCTTGGGCAGTTTTAATGCAGTTCCCTGAAAATGTTTCATGCTGCTTGGATTCATCTGGGCAGCATCCTCAGCATATCTGTTTGTTGCAATAAATGGCCATATAGTAAAAACCTTCTGACATACATAAGTATCTCTGACTAAATCCTGATTATGAATTAATCACATCGTCTTCAAAGTGTAGTTCTCTCCTGGCACCGTGTTTTCACTGCATTTACTACAGATTAAAAACATCGTGATGGAAAACAGATTACTCGTAAAAGTTTTGTGACAGTCGGATAATTTATTGCGTTATTTTCCTGCCATAATTTGAGAGCATCATTTATCAGTTTGAGAGCATAATCTGTGTATCTTTCATTCTTTTTATATTCATTTACAAATTCAACATAAAAAATAAATACTTATTTTTCATACTTTCGATTTTATGCTCAATTTAAAAACAGAAAATAGGAAAATGGGGCCATTGACCAAACTTGATTTTGATATTTAAGTTTACCGAATTGGTATGACCCAGAAGTTAGCAAATTGTTATCTTAATTCTGTGTTTTGCTAGCATTTTGTGTTTTTCTAGCATGGGCGATCATGGAGAATTTCATCTTGTTCAGAGGAAATAAATGTGTAATTCTCAATGAGGATGAGATGACAATGGAAAATGTCGGCAGAATTTTTCAGGTATTGTAGTTTCATCTAATCTGTTGAATTAATTTAGAGTAGAGTACCTTGTTATTAATGTTATGGTGCTGAATATAAACTGCTCTTTTATTTAAAAAAAAAAAATATGTAAGTAGACAACACCGTAACATTATAATAAGGAACGCTTGTGCTGTAAAGAGCACGGGCTTCCTACTTTTTAATAAAAGACATGCTTCACTGCAGCTGGGTTTGCGAGCCAATGAGAATGCCTGAAAGCGTGGAAGCAGCGATACATTTCATTAGTCAAAACAATGTAGCCAGTTCCTATTGGTAGATTTTTGGCAGTATTGTAGGAGTGTAAGGTTTTGTCTGTTTGCACAGAGATCCGTGCGAGACCAGTCAGATTCGTGCTAGAGCAGAGGTTCGTGCGCAAGTATTTTGAGTGTTCTCGTGCTCTCAAACTGATAAATGATGTTCTCAAATTATGGCAGGAAAATAACACCATAATAATTTTGCAATAACTCATTCCGGGCTCAGTAACTCACTTGCTGAGCTGTGACTTATTGCTTTTATAAAACAGTCACCAGATATCATAGTTTAAAAGATCAAAATTGTTTTTGAATATAATTTCATTTCAGGAAGCTTCCACACCAAATACCACATTTTTCCACCCTGTAGGATTATGTCCTCTGCTGCAACTAAGAAGAGAAAATGTGACTAGTGAGAGTTAAAGAGGTGACTGCACAGGATGGTGTTTTCCAGAGTATTTACCCCTGAAGTCAGTCTCATGACTTTTCCTCCTTTGTGTCAAATCACTGGAAATTATCAAGAGTGTGAAAACCCTGAAACTGAAAAAAATGAAACTGATCACAGCATGTAAACAGTTCATTTGTGGCGGTGTTATAAAAGGTAAAATCACATTCCTATTCAGGAAGAAAATCACGCTGCTTTTCCAGCTCATCAGGAACATCACCACCCGGGCCAACCACAAACCTTGGATTACAGCAGAGGTGCGCGCCATGCTGAAAGCACGGAATGTCACTTTTAAATCTGGTGACCTGGTGGCTCTGAAAACAGCTAGAGCCAACCTTAACCGTGCAATAAGACAAGCGAAGCGTGCTTATGGACAGAAAATCCAGGGTTTCTTCCAGGATCATACCAACACTCGGAAGATGTGGGAGGGCATCCGGGTCATAACAAATTACAAGGCTCCTCAGATGTCTTGTAAGGATGACGTGGTCTTCCTTAATGAACTAAATGATCATTTTGGCAGGTTTGAGGTACTGAACTCAAATACAGTGAGGAAATCTGAGCCTCATCCAGGAGAACAGGTACTGTCTTTTGAAACTGCTGATGTCCGCAGGACCCTGAAGAACATCAACATACGGAAGGCAGCTGGGCCGGATGAGATACCTGGGCGCGTGCTCAGGGAATGCGCTGACCAGCTGGCCTCGGTCCTGACGGACATTTTCAACACCTCCCTGAACCAGGCCATTGTTCCATCATGTTTCAAGACAGCCACCATCATACCAGTGCCCAAGAAGTCCACAATAACCTGCCTGAATGACTACCGCCCCGTTGCACTTACTCCGATAATGATGAAGTGCTTTGAGAGGCTCATAAAGCAGCATATGGTCTCCAAACTACCCTCTGGTTTTGACCCGTGTCAGTTTGCTTATCGCCCGAACCGCTCCACAGAGGACGCCATTTCCTCTGCACTCCATCTGAGTCTTCAACACTTGGAGGAGAGGAACACCTTCGTGCGGATGCTGTTTGTTGATTTCAGTTCAGCTTTCAACACGATAATCCCCCAGCATCTGGTAAGCAAACTGGCACCCCTCGGCTTCAGCACCACACTGTGTAACTGGATCCTGGATTTTCTTTCTGAAAGGCCCCAGTTTGTACGTGTGGGGAAGAACACCTCCTCAGTCATCACCCTGAGCACCGGCTCCCCTCAGGGTTGCGTCCTGAGTCCGCTGCTCTTCACTCTTATGACCCATGACTGTGTCGCCAGGTCCACTTCCAATCATATCATCAAATATGCTGATGATACGACAGTAGTGGGCCTCATCCGGAACGACGACGACCGGGCCTACAGAGAGGAAGTGGAGCAGCTGGTGAACTGGTGCAGCAGAAACAACCTTCTCCTGAATGTTGACAAAACAAAGGAGATCATCGTCGACTTCAGAAAGAAGCAGCCCAGTCACACTCCGCTGCATATCAACAACTCAGCAGTGGAGGTGGTGGAGAGCACGAAGTTCTTGGGAGTGCACATAACAGACACCTTAACTTGGACAAAAAACACGGGATCTCTGGTTAAGAAAGCACAGCAGCGTTTGCACTTCCTCCGCAGGATGAGAAGATCACACCTACCCCCTCCCATCCTCACCACCTTTTATAGGAGCACTATTGAGTCTATAATGACCAACTGCATCTCTGTGTGGTGTGGCAGCTGCACAGCTGCGGACTGGAAGTGCCTTCAGAGAGTGGTGAGAACGGCGGAGAAAATTATTGGGATTTCTCTTCCCTCCATCCTGGACATCGGACGCAAACGCTGTCTGACAAGAGCCAATAACATCATCAGAGACTCCACACATCCACACCATGGACTGTTCTCACTGCTCAACTCTGGCAGGAGGTTTCGCAGTGTGAGGAGTAGAACAGCCAGATTTTGCAACAGTTTTATCCCCCAGGCCATAAGACTACTGAACTCTCAATAAAAGAAAGCCAAACACCCACATAAAACCGCTGCTAGAACTATTTTTATGACATTTTTATTATTTTTATTGATTTTAAAATTTTACATATATTATTGTAGATTTGTTAGTGTATGCACACAAGCACTTTTTAACTGCTTTTTTGAGAGCCAATGCAACGAAATTTCGTTCTAGTGCACTGTTTTTTACGTGTCCTTGAATGACAATAAAGTTATCTATCTATCTACACAAGTCTGTGACAGAAAGCTTTATAGAAAATGGCATCATGCTGACATAGGACAGGCCGCATGAAATAGGTTCTTACTGGCAGAATTACATGCAGGCTGTTTTGAAAATATTTGTATATGGTGTAAATATATTCATCACAGTTTGTGTATTAGACTCTTGTCTGCTTGTCGTACAGTTTTCGGTTCCCCCAGTTTTACCTTAACAGGATATACCCAGGAAACAGTCTTTACTTTCTGTAAAACAGCTGAATGTTGCATTTCAAACCGGTATTTTGCGTTTTGGCTGACATCTAACATCCAGTAATAGAGGACACACTATTAGGCAGGCCTTCTAATGGCTGGCTGACTGGCTCGGAAAAAGCTGGTCTGCATTGGGATGGAGTAGGGTTGCAAATTTGCAAGGCAAAAAGCTGGCTCTGGGTTGGCGGAGTGCTGACAGTGTGAATGCAGTGTTAGTTGCCTCAGGCGAACCATTCTGCCGCTGGTCAGCAGAAAGCGCGAGCAGTCAGAGGGGAACTAGCACTGTAGCCGTCTTAGTGCACTGACAGCTAGTGATGCTCCACTAAAGAGGGGCCCGGTCAGCAAACAGCTAGTTACTGGCGGCTTTAGTATTAAAAGTCAAACGTGCCTCTCAAGAACCCTTCTTTGGGAAAACGGCGAGGCAAACACGCTGAATGTGGCAGACTTCTACGCATCCTGGCTCCGTCGTGTCTGCTTACATCTGTCATCTTTTCCACTGTGTTTGCAGAGTAAATAGCTATAGGTACATAGGGAAGTGGAGAAACCAGGAAGCAGGACGTGCTTCCACACCCAGCTTTACCACACCCACTATTAGCTAGTGTAAGATTCATCTTTGAGTCATTGAGATACACGTCGTAGCTTTGTGTCATGGCATTCCTCGCTTTCAACCTGCTCGTTAGTTTCAGACATGTTGTTGTGATGGTTACCTGCAGTTTAATGTGCTTTGCTCGCTGATTGATAGCGAGGGGTAAAACTGTTGACCAGGAATATGTTGGTGATGTACTTTTCCATGACCATGTCTTCAAGGATCAAGGAAATCTTTATTATCCCTGAGGGGCAAATTGCGATACAGCCAACACGTATTAAAGAGCTGCTGGCTGACCAACACAGAAAAATAAGAGCTGTAATCATTTATTTTGCTGCTTTTAAATGGGCAACATGAAATACGCCTCACATAGTAAATCACAACGTGCCGGCTGAGAGATTAAATTGGATCTACTGAAATCTAACATTAAGTATTAAAATGGATCAGAGGAACAAAAGACCTGGAAGGATTCATCACAAACGAAGCCATGCAAGTCTGTCAACACTGAGCTTTTCACTCAGCCTCTAAAGCCTCCCACAGGCATTACAGTAACCAGCAGCAGCTGACTCGCATTCAAGTCAGAACATCCAAATGGCCAATCACGCTGTTCCCCTGGAGCTTTCCCCCAAGTCATAATGAGATCAAGAATTCAATCTGTGCATCAAATTGCCATCATTCATTCAGATATTTGCCGTTGTTCGCCGGCAGTAATGGAGCCTTTATCTGCCCTCTGTGCCGCTCAATATGTTACATATTGCACCTGTTTGTTTTTTTTTTTTAATGATGGGGAAGATCGCAGGACAATTGCTGAAGGGGAGACATATTTCAGCGCCAGCACCTTGGCCAGGCTCCCACACTTTTGCTTTCAGTTTTCCTCAGACGAAATTGAAACATTTCATCTTGGAGAAACGGGCGCAATAAAAGCGGGATTGCTGTAGATTGTCCCTGAAATGTGAACTGGATTGAAATCCAAGGGATACCCCAGGAACTGGCAGTTGGCGCCATTCGAAACTCTTGCTGCTGGTTGGAAATTTCATCCAGAATTACAGAGGTGTAAAAATATGGCTGCCTGTAGTAAGAGTTCAAACTGATCTCACCTGTTTTGTTAGTAAGCAGGTAACTGTAGGTAGCTGAAGTTATTTTCATATTTATAAAAAAATGAGGTGTTTCTTTTTGAGATTAGATGATCCTAACTGAAGGACTATTACTAACAAATTAGCATAAAATGAGAATGTGTAATGTCACTTTTTTTAAGGAATATTAGAGAACTGGAAAGTCGTTTTTTACACTTTAACATAATGGATCATCTATATATTTTAATGAAACCGCAACTAATGATTTTCATAAATATATGTATTCTAAAAACTTAAAGGTGCAGTCTGTAATCCAAATGAAAATAAAATGGCGGTCCGCCAAAACTCAAATCACAGGACTGTTTGATAGCAGGACTGGAAGCTGTTATCAAACAGCAACGATTAGCAAAGATTAACGGCACACAACAACTAAATCAAAGTTATATTTTATGACACTGTTAATGTACCTGTAAAAATTACATCATCAAAGTTTTCTGAAGTATATTTTGTCTCGCGATGAAGTAAAGTACTTTAACCATCAGGTGGAAATTAAAACCGCAATGTGTTTAGTTCAGGAGAGCTGTGAGCTTAATACAAAAATAAAAATTAAAAAGTGTGATTGTCACTGTTGTGATCTGATCTCTGGCCTCTCATATCACCACGAAAACATTACACATACACATACACACACTGAACACTCTTCCCTCCAGCATATCTGATATGAGCTGTTTTTGTTGTGCTCTTGGGTGGCTGAAATCTATCCGCGGCATGTCTGCATGACTGTGGGTTCGAGTTGCTGGTCTAAACATTACACATACCAGCTCAATAAAAGGCAAATACAGGTAGATCAGGATCCATAACGAAAACACTGAGCTTGAATAATAATTTTTTTTCAGTAACTGAATGTAACAGTCAAGCTTGATGCCTGAGGGGAAGATATTAATAATTTCCCTAAAGGGTTTTCTGTGACATTTTCAAAGAAACAGCTGAGTCAAACTTTACTTTGCTGTTGCTGCATCACCTGATTGAGCTGTGAAAAGCTTGGCTTATGTAGGGTGTGTTGCGTTATCGAGTCATAATAGAAGTTTTTGACACCGACAGGGAATTGAGTGTGAGGGAGATCGTGTTCGTGAAGGGGTGTGGTGATGAGAAAGTGGGATAACAGGTACGACGTCCATTTCTCTCTTCATCCACGGTGTATTTCGTCACAGTGTCTCCTCATGTCTGACTGTCGACCTTTCAAACGATGTTGTGGCGAAAAAGAGGAAGGAATTCCATTTGCCTGTGTGTCGGAGCCAGTTTTCAGTCAATTATAATTGTGAAAATGCACCATTTTTGTTACATATGCAACATATTAAAGCCAGTTTTTAATCTTCTTCTTTTCCTTTCAGCTTTCCCTTCAGGGGTCACCACAGCGAATCATCTGTCTCCATCTA
>VXCM01005934.1:0-25000 GCA_014773175.1 Lucifuga dentata
TGTGTTCCTTCATAGTTTGGATGTCTTCAGTATTAATCTACAATGTAGAAAATAAAAACAAATAAAAGAAAACCATTGAATGAGAAGGTGTGTCCAAACTTTTGACTGGTACTGTATGCAATATGCATATTTCTAAAATAAAGCTTTTATGCAAAATACCTGGATCAGCCTGTCAATACTCATCATCTTATTTGTACGCTTTAATTATTTTCTAAAAATTCAATATGTGTATAGATAAAATAACTATGGAACTATTTCACAGAATAACAGAAATATGTAATAAGTAAAACGCACTGTTTTACTGATTCTAAAGTACTAGATAATAATGTTACTAACAGATCTTCATGCAGTGGCAAAGAGCTAAATAAATCCATCAAAGTACTTTTCGATATAACAGTCTTTCTTTTATTGATCTAAATATTCACATTACTTTACATGAGGAATGAGCTTGTATGACCACCAATCAACACGGTGTGTTACTCTCACCTTTAACAAAACACCACCAACGTGCAAAACCCAACATGTTTATCACTGACCGCACGGTGCAGCTTCACAATCTGTGTGACATACAACAGGACTGATGGTGATCAGCTAGAAGTCTACACAGCGGCCCTTCCTCTCCCAGTCTCCATACCGGGTGGGCTCTGGACCCCGGGGACCACCTCGCTCCTTCGTTACAGGGTTCACACCATCAGGGAACTCTGGGAGGACATCAAGGAAAAGATTCTGTTATAGCAATGCATGATGAAATAAGAATTCTTTCTTTTTTTTTTTTTTTTTTTTAAAGAAAAGTTTTTTCTTTTCTTGAAATGTTTGAAATTTAGCTCAGCTCTGATTTTTAAAGTGGATTCAGTACCAAATGTTTCAACCAAAGCACAAGTAGACAATACATCTGCCTGGTTGCAGTTTTAAGTTTTTGTCATAGTTTAATCAGCTCTGCAGTTTGTCCACAAATGAGAAAAATTCTAATAACTTTCTTACTTTCCAGCACGTCTCTGCTCTTCTCCTCAGGAGCGTCAAACCGTCCCTGCGGGGTTTTAGGTTTCTTCACCGGCTTCCGGTCTTTCCCCGCTCCGCTGGATGCCCGGGAACATCCTAAACAAGAAACAGCAGCCACACAGACAATCCGGTTATCATAGAAAACTGAAAAAAAGTGGTCTGGACAGGGAAATACAGTGAAATATCCAATTTTCTATTATCACAAAAAGGTAATCAGTTACTGTGACATCTCATTACCTGATAGACTGTTTTATTTGATCAAACCGGTTCGTCGAGGTTATCACGTCATCATTATCATCATTATGATATCATGTTTCTAAATATTCTGCTGGATACGTAATGACATTTTAGCGATAAAATCATTAAAATGCCAGGTTTTATACAGGGAACTGTAGCTAACAAAGTACCAATACTGACCTGTAAAAGTAGATTCCACTAAATTCTTAGAAAATAAATGTTTTCTGGCTGAGGCACAAACCCGTAAAACTGACATAATTTTATTATCTGTTATTAAAAGCAGCCCAGAAAAATAAAACCAATCAATTTCTGCACGGATAGTTACACAACTTTGTTATTGCGTGTTGTCGCGATCAAATGACGTAATTTGCGTCATCACTCTGCGACATGTCAAGGCTACAACCTTTCTGTTAAATCTTTATTTATACAACAATTCATCTACAAAAATTTTAAATAAAAAGCTTAAATTGTTTAAGTTTTATCTCATTTTAATTATTTCTGAACTGAGTTTATTCATTATTTGATTTCTTCTTCTCTTTCACATATGACGGTAATTTATGAATCTGGGATCATAATTGGATATGAAATTCGCCGTGGTTTGTGAGATTTAGCTGGTTATAGTTATTTACTTTTATTTTTTGCAAATATCCCAAAATCAAACACTTATTTTGCACATGTATTGTACGTATTTTTAATCAAAGAAAAAAAAAGAAAAGAAAAGATGGTTTCAAGTCCATGCAATGTGCATTGGGCGCCACGAGAGGGAGACAAAGAGCTAAGATGTGAAAGAATAAGCATTATTATTATTTTTATGAAATTAAGAAATTATGCTGTTTGGCCATCTGTAATGATTGATAGAGCAGTTTGTGTAGTTAAAGAAAAGATGGGCTTGTAGTTAGTGATTATTTCCATGAAAATTTCATATATTTTGTCATTTAAAGGTAAAATCATGTTTTTTCCTCCTTAAAAAAATATTGATGAGTTCAAATGAGCTGGTTTTCCCCTCTTCAGTACATGCATCCATAGCAGCATCATCTTCATTTTACACGCAATTATCAACACACTGATTTAGAGATAAGTGTGTCATTCTATTCATACTCTTCCTACAAGTCTGTAATGGAATGAATCACACACGTTTCTGCTGGAGCTTCTGAAAAGCTCCACAAATTTACCTCTATTACAACAATACCCAGACACAGAATCCCAAATTAACTGGCAATTATTTCTTGCATAATACAAAAAAATACATGTTGGTTTATTGCAAATTAAAAAGACCCTGTAGAACGTCGATAATCTGCTTTGCTTTGCTCTTGTGTAATGAAGAAGTCATGGAGGCTCGCAGACAGATTTGGGTTTCTGGGCTTTAGAGAGAAGCTGCAGTAGAATTTTACTCCTCCTTCCCAAAGTATTCACTATATTTGATTGTATAAATGTGGGGTTATGTGGATATATCTCTAAATGAAATGAAGGGGAATCACTGGAATTTAGGATTTCCAGTGTCTTCATAAGCCACTGTTCTAGAATCAGCTCTATAGAGAATTATTTCTTATCTAAAGTCCATTTTAGCAGAATGTACTTCCTGATGTCAAGATTTTTGAATCAGAAGCATGAGTGCATATATAGGGAAATGTGGAAAAAGAGGTAAAATATGCACCAAATTTCTTGTCGTCCAAAATGATATTTCTTTATAAAATCCTGATGTTTGCAGTAATGAGGGGATTTGTAAGCAAGTCTGTGCTGCAGTCGTTTGACCTGAATGCTGCATATTGCTTGTTTCTTCTCAACCTGTCTTACCTTTATCAGCACAACCACTTTTTCTCCCCAGAGGGTGAAAACGTGTGTGTGTGTGTGTGTGTGTGTGTGTGTGTGTGTGTCTGTAGACCAAAGGAATTTTAGGAGGTTTGCAGCAAAGCTCCACTCCAGCGACTCAGTGCTGATATTTGTGAGTGGATGATGAAATTCTCCTTTACATTCCTTTTCAACCGTTTGGAAAAGCAGTCCTGGAGAATGTCACATCACACACACACACACACACACACAGAGAGAGAGAGAGAGAGAGAGAGAGAGAGAGAGAGAGANCACACACACACACACACACACACAGAGAGAGAGAGAGAGAGAGAGAGAGAGAGAGAGAGAGAGAAATAGCTAGCTCAGAGCACGCCCAAAAATTCTTAGACAAAAATACATTTCTAATATATGTCAGAAAATATTTACAGATATGTATTAAAACATATAAAAAAATGTGCTGATGAGCGTATATTTACACATGCAGATAAAAATGATGCACGTTATGAGTAACAGATTACTTATTGTAAAAACAAGTATGAGCTGAAAATGTATTTTCAGAGGGAAAAAATATAAATATCAAATAACTTCCACAAAATGTAGAAGCCTTTCGTTGTAAATGTGTTAAATTTCCTTTCACTACATAAAAAGAGTTTTAATGCCCAAAATATACTTAAAATTATTCATCATCTGTATGTGCAGAAATATATTTCAGATTGTTGTTTCTTTAAGCATATAAGCAGAATTAAATTTGCACACACACACACACACACATGAATCATCTCCTGCGCTCTCATTTCAATAAACCATCTTCCTCTCATTGTTTGATTTCTGCTTCTGAAAAACCTTCCAGATTTATTAGGACATTGATCAAAAGACAAGGAACAGTACTGAACGCAATGAACACACACACACACACACATACACACACTCACTCCCTCTGCCATACACACAAAATGCTGTGAAAAAATCTGTAGAAAAGTACTAATATGTGGAAATGAGGTGATGCTGTTTTGTTTGATGTCAGATTAACAGAATTATTCACAGCAAAGAGATTAAAGACAGAAAGTAAAATACAGCAACAGTTTATCAAAGGTTTGTACAAAAATAAGAAATGTGAAATGTGGCAAAATGATTAAAAATATGTCATTGTGAACATATATATGTATTATTACATATATTTAATCAGATAAAGCCTTTAGGGCACCAAACTGTGAGTATAAGAAATCCAAATTATAAAATGGAAAAAATATTGAATATATTTGTTTGTTGTTTCTCCATGATGTGTCTGGTTACATGTATGAAATAAATGCATACAAAGGTGCTAAAACAAGTGCTCTTCTTTTGGATTTGAGTAAAAAGTCCATTAAGATGGCAGATAAATACTGACAGACTCTGACAGCAGAGATGAAGAATTTTGTTTTTTGTCAGACATAAATGTATGAAACAGGAAGTCCCTCATAGGCATCTTATAATACACTGTAAGTCCAGCATCACTCTGCTCCTCTGGAGTCTTTTTCTAAACTTCCTTATGGATCAGTTTTCCTCCTAAATTCCCAAAACGCCTGATGGATCAGTTTGGTCTCTTTGAGCTGAAGCGGGATTCCAGCATTTGTTTCCAGTCCAGGATCCCTGCAGATCCTAATCAGCCTGTGGACCCCCATCAGACGAGAGGGTCCGCATCCGCATCTGAGGAGGTTTTTCTTGTTGGATTTGGATTTGGNCCCCCATCAGACGAGAGGGTCCGCATCCGCATCTGAGGAGGTTTTTCTTGTTGGATTTGGATTTGGGGACCTGCGGCTTGCTGGAGCTCACGTCGCTCCTGCAGCGCGGCTCGCACGGGTCTGAGGCCCGGTTTGGCTCCTACTCGCAGGCCGACACGCTGCTGATCTTGGCGGTGTTTTCCGTCCACGGCTGCAGGTTCTGCAGGGCGAACAGGGAGCTGTTCTGCAGGCACAGCGGGTCCGGGGTCAGCGGCTGGTTGATGGTCTTCTGGAAAGCCTCCTGCTGAAGCTGCATCAGGATCCGGTTTGCCTGCTGCCGCTCCGCCTCCCGTTCCTCCGCCGTCTGCCGCCTGCAAGGACAAGCACGGAGCCCACGCTGATCCACGCTCAACCGGACCGACAGACTGATACAGACTCCGTGTTTTATGAACTGTACTCATAATAATATTTACACAATATTTTCTGTGTATTTGAGAGTGAATTTACTGTCAAAGTACTGCACCTTTTTATTTTTTGTTATTCAGGGATTTACCGCTTTTATTTGTAATTTATCCCAAATTTATTAAATGATTTCTATATTGTTTTCTAGCGACAAACAAGCAATAACATTTCCTCAGTTGTCTTCTTGAGATAGTTTATATAGTATTTGTTACATGATAATTTAAAAAAAGAAAATTCACATGAGAAATTTTTCTAGAGGTTTCTGTGACAAACCTTTTTCAACGCAATGTGCAGAAATTAATAATATAATAACAATACTTTGATCATTAAAATATTGATTTTTGGAGTGCACATGTTAATTAATGCTGTATTAAATATGCCAAAATTTTTAAATATTATCCATCCAAAATGAATCAACTGAGACACATTTTCTGATGAATTTCTGACAAAGTAAGAAGCTGGTTTATAGAATTCTCAGGTCTTATTTCCTGCTACATTTTTGCAAAATACAACCAGAATATTTGACAGTTTTTTTTTTTTTTTTTTTTTAACATTTTTAGGCCGATAGATTTTTTAATTAGTGCTTTCTGCGCATTTAGGCTTCAACAAAATTTGCGCACACATAACTGTTTCAAACAGGAAATATATAACAGCTTTAGTCGAGAAAAAGGTTGAAATGAAATTGAATCTCATTGGTGCAAACAACCTCTGAAACTATGGACTATTTTGTTACAAAATCTGATTAAAATCTGATATTTTGCTTATGAAAAATGCCTCATACCTAATACATAGGTAATATAAGGGAAGTTTGCAATAAACATACAAATACGTATAACATGCATGTGAATTTTATTTAATTAAAATTAATTTTTACTTTTTTTACTGTAAATAAATACAGCTTTTTTTAATGTATACATTTCAACTTGTTCCTTTTTTCTCATGGATATATATCATGAAATATAAAACTGTGGATTTATATGGAAGCCATGCAGGACCAGAACCTTTTCATATCAAAACCCGCCACATACACTTTAGAGTCTGTTTTATGGGATTTTTTTTTTTTTTTTTTTTNTTTTTTTTTTTTTTTTTTTGCCTATTTATCTAATTTAGTGTAAAGTTGCATTGAAGTGCAGATGATAGGACAAACAGGCGGAAGCATTGCTCCTTTTTATTCCTGATTCTATCTGATTAAAAATATAATTTAAACTCAAAATAACTGAATTTTCAATTTTGCTCCATGACAATCTCTTTAAATCCCTTTAAGGACCATCGAGTTTCTTCTGACAGCATTCTGGGAACTGCTGGACCATACAGAAACTCTTTGGGCTACAGTGATTCTATAAATGCTAAATTAGCAACTACAGCATATTACAAGATATGCAGAAATATTATATATGACCATTTTTAAAGGGATCAGCTGCAGAAGAAGTCCACAAAGTCCTACTCTGGTGTTACTCCCTGCAGAGTCTGGTCACTGGACTATTGCATGAGGACTGAAGCTTTAAGCTTTTGGACTTCTTATTAGAGGGTGTTTGTTGTGCTTTTGAGAACTACAACTAAAACTGTTTACTTTTACATTTATCATAAAGCCTTAGGTAGCAAAAGTTTAAAATATAAATGCAAATATGTCATCAACAAAACTTTAACCACACATTTGTATATTGGTTTGAAGTTCTAAACCTGAGACATAAGTTGAGACATGTTTTCAGACATAATGTCTCTGAGCTGAACCTGGATCAAAGTGTCTAGAAACCCCTCAGCTGTTGCCATGGCTACTAACCATGATAGTGGCTTCAATCAATTTCAGCAGCCATCGACTCACCTGATTTGGCCTCTCAGACTTTCATGTCTTTCAAACATAAAAAGGCTTTAGCTGATGATAACATCATATCAGCTGCAGACTGGGGCTGGCAGAAATGTGTGGAGTTGGAAACTGATTATGTTGAAAAATAAATTACTGCAACACCTCAGATTTTTTATGTTAGGTTCAGAACTTATCAATCAACCCAAGGGTTGATTGATAAGTTAGGATATTTACACGTTTACTGTTCAGATAATAGTACACATTATAATCATTTTACCTCCATTTGGTGCGCCTGTTTTGGAACCAGGTTTTGACCTGAGCATCCGTCATCTTCAGGGCTTTGGCGAGCGCGGCTCGCTCAGCGGACGCCAGGTACTTCTGCCTGTGGAAACGCTTCTCCAGCTCGCAGATCTGCAGCCGAGTGAAGGACGTCCGAGGCTTCTTCTTCTTCGGTGGCGTCCGGTTCTGGTAGGGATGACCTACACGGCGTGTTACAGTGAGGGGTGAGAGAGACACTGGATAGGACAGGATGAGGCAAGACAGAGTAGAAGAAATGGGACAGGAAGAGGATGGGACAGAGCAGGGCAGGATAGAGAAGGACAAGATGGGATGGGACAGAACAGGATGGAGTTGGACATGAGGGAACAAGATAGAACAGGACAAGACAGGACATGACAGAGCAAGGTATGGGGCAGAAGAGGACAGGAGGGACATGACAGTGCAGAACAGGAAAGGACAGGACAAAACAGGACAGACAGGATATGACAGAGTAAGGTAAGATAGGATAAAATAGGATAGGAGGATAGGAGACAAGAGGACAGAGTAAAAAACAGGACAGGACAGATGAGACCAGGGCAAAGCAAAGAGGCACAACATGATCAGGAGCACAGACAGCAGAAGCAGCAAAGCATGGTGGGGTCAGGACTACACGGCTGTTTGTGAATCTGTGTGTGTATTATAAATTAATAATACCTTGTCAGTCATAGCATGGGATAATATTTTGTTATATGAGTGAGTGTAAGTGTGGGAGTTTAGCTAAAAAGTGCAGGGATTTGTATCAAGTGTGAAGTGAAGTGAAGCCCCATGAAGCAGAAAAAACAGATACAAACTTCAAATACCTGAAAATAAAGTTTTTAAATTTCTCAGCCAGAGAAGAAAAGTCAAATGTCAGTGAGAGACAAATCCTTTATGAGCAGCCTAATGCTAAGAGGCTAATTCAGCTAAAGGCCTGCAGCATCTCAGATAGATAGATAGATAGATAGATAGATAGATAGATAGATAGATAGATAGATAGATAGATAGATTGATTGATTGATTGATTGATTGATAACAGCATACAAAGTAGAGAATTCTGACACACTTGGCCAATAATTTTTGCTGTCAAAAAGGTTGATTATTGTCAAACAAAAAGATATTAAATAGTTTATTCAGATAATAATAAATCAATAATATTTTAATCATAACTATATCATAGTTTATAGAGTTTTAATAATTAGGAATTAAACTACAATAGACAGAAAATAATAAATTAACATAAAAATTCACATAAGAATGCAGGTGAAAGCTAGAAAAGCAATTTGTCATAATTAATCACAATAAATGATATTTCTCACTGGTACAAATATGAACTATAATTTTCTGTAAAAATTTGTTTTTAGTGGAGATAAATTTGGGTTTTTTTATGCTTTGGTCGATGACAGCTCTATTTTTTAAATTTCTTTTAGGCTTTATAATGTCTGTGTGCTGAATTTATTTTCTAACAGATTGGTTAGTGTTTATGGTTTGTATAACTTAAAACAAAAAGATGTTATTTTTCATTTTTAATAAACTGCAATCTTTCTTTGCCTGATCAGCTTCGCCCATAATATTTTAAAACTTTTATATTCTGTTGTTATTCTTGTATTTTATTATTTTGTATATTGTTATTTTTTCATGTCTACCTGTGAACCTGTCTTTGGTGTACCGTCGGTTGCTCTCCATCCAGGGGAACGTTAGCGAGTTCAGGCTGTTCATCGTCCCGCTCACCGGCGGTACAGAGGAGTTCCCGCCGCTCAGCGGCCGATGTGCGGGCACACGGATGACCCCGGCTGTGTTCGTGTTACTCCCGTTAACATTCACGCCCATGTTCATATGATAAGCCCCGCCGAGAGAACCGACCCCGCACGAGCTGCCGGTGCCGTTATATCCGGTGTTCCCGCAGGCGAAGCCGCCACCGTTCATGCCAGCGCTCGCGCCATTGTTGTAGACCGGGTGTCCGTAGTCCGGTTCGTGCATCCGGGCTCCCAGCATGCAGCTCTGTTCCACGTTGCTGAGGATCTGGTCGATGCCGAAGCTGATGGGCTCCACGTGCGCGTGCTGCTGCAGATGCGCGCCCAGAATCCCTAAATGATCCATGGCCTCCGCGAGCGCCCCGCTCCGCGCGAGGCTCAGGTTCCCGCTCCCCGGACTCTTCCGTCTGCGCTGCTCCGGCTAGCGCTCCGGTCGTTATCTACTGCGCGTGGGAGCGCGTNCCCCCCCGCGAGGACATCAATCAAAGTGCCAAATAGACAGCGAGAGATTAAGACCTAATTTCAGGCCTGAAACTCAGTTGGTTAAAGACTCGGTGACTCTATGAGGCTTTATGACTCTACGAAGTTTTATGACTATGACGCTTTATTACTACATGAGGCTTGATGACTCTGACGCACTTCATAAAACTGATTAACAGCTGGAGGAGATCAATAACGGAAAGGATTTACCTGCTTCACGTTCTCCCAGAAACAAAGGAAACCTTCACGTGATGAGATTTTATTCTAAACATTTCACACAGAAGCTTTTTTTTTATTCATTCTGCTGCATGGAGCTTCACAAAAAACCAGCATGATCTAGACTTTATTCTGCAGCGATTCTATTGAAACAAGATATTTTTAATATTTTTGTTTTAACAAAAATAGTATAGTATGCTGAATTCACTGTAATGTTCCTGCTGTCCCACATCTGACTTTCAGATTGACTTTGTGTTACTGTGGTTGCTGTTTTGTTTTTTTTTTTAATTATTATTGTGAGTGTGTTATTGTGGTTTGTGTTGTGTGAGCTGTTTTTGGAATTGCCCCTTGAGGGATAAATAAAGTGGATCATATCATATCATATCATATCATATCATATCATATCATATCATATCATATCGTTAACGGGACAAACGGGTNATCATATCATATCATATCATATCATATCATATCATATCATATCATATCGTTAACGGGACAAACGGGTATAGAAAATGGATGGGTGGATCTGTTCAGACTCCTAACAGTTTGGTTTTTATTTTTTTGGTTTTAAAACAGCATTTCTTACTGGCAAAGCCTGAAACATTTCAAAACCAGGAATTAACCCACAAACAGAGCCACGCAAAAAGGCTATCAACCTATTTTTGACTTTAATATTCAACTTCTGATTAGGCCTATTTATTAATAAATTATTTAAATCAAATTATAAAACAATTTTTTTCATTTAAAGCTTATTTCGAAGATAAGTAACGAAATTTAATGAATACACGTCACACGTCTCCATTAGAAAACATAAAAATGATTTAAAAAATATTGTTTCGTGCAGGTTATTCAGCAAATCCATTGCTGCAGTGTCACTCTTTTTCTAAAACAATTGCTTTTTTGGTAATTTGATAAGAAAATAACTCTAACCATTAATAAAATGGCCTAATTAGATGAAATGAAATCTAAATTCAGTGAAATATACTGATATTTAATGTAAACTTCTTTGTTCATAAGCCATTCTTAATGAATATTCGGTACAGACGGATCCTTTCTCATTTGTTGTTGAGAGAAAAGAGCTGCATGTTTTTACTGTTTCATGCCATCTTAAAGCCAAATCCCAACCTAGAGTCGTTTTATTAAAAAACAAATAAAGCAAAGATAACTAATTATATGACTTTAGATTCATTAAAATTATTATTCATGAATCCAGCAAATGATCAATGACTATAGCTACAGCAGGTTGAGATTGTGTTAATGTGCCTTGTAGCCGTAACAAATGGCTTTGTTTAATCGTAGATCATAAATAACAAGCGGCATTTTTTTTTAACAAATTATTTTCCATTAAGGACAGCCAGACTGTGCTCATAATCTCACTTCCATTCCGAGACAAAAACTCCAGAACAATTGAATGAAAAATTAAACCATGTGGCTCATTGATTTTCTCTCCTTCTAAAAGCCATTGGGACTTAATTACTTAACACGGGGCATTAAAGTATTAATATTTCATACGGTTTTAACTGTTCTCATTGGACAATTGACCCACATCAAATTTTAATGCACAGAGTAGCCTATCCACACAGGGCTGCGGTGCACCTTTTCCTTTATATTTGGACCAATAATGAACATTAGAGACTTTAAAAGCGGGTAAATTATTGAGATGAAATGCAATAGTCTGCTAATGCAGCGCAGCTTGAATTCTGCGGTGTTAAAAGAAAGCTGCACATGTGCACTTTGCTCACAGACATGCATTAAAATGTGGCGCATTTAACAACAAATAAGGATTTATGACATTTTACTGGATGATCATAATGCAAAAAAAGAAAAAAAAAGAAAAAAGCAGACTCGTTTCTTTAAAAAAAACAACTTTTGCCTTGCATCTTAACCTTAAAATGAACCATACAAAAAGAGACAGATTTAATATATTATTTGAATCTAATCGATTATTGAAAGCCAATTAGTTCCCATATGAGTTTACCAGTTAGTAAGTTATTTGACATTTATATGACAGGTAGGATTCACAGACTGTAATCTTGTAATGAAAGTTCTTAGCATGTCATGCTGAGAGGCTGTGCAGGTTTAATCATGACAGTGACACTGTGGCATCGTTTCAAACTCTATTATCGAGCGACCATTTTCATTTCAGGCTCGGATGTCCTTAAGGGGCCTGAAAAAACTAAACTCCTCACTTCACATTATCGATTTATCGCCCCTTTAAGCAGAATAAAGTCCACAAGCTTTATAATCCCTCATCCAGGCTGTCACACTCCATCATAAATACAGCCCAAACTTTGGTTCGAAACCAAATTTCACAGGATCATTATAAAAACTGTCAAGAAAAATTTAGGTAAGTTTCCACTCTGAAAACAAAACAGCCAATAGCAATACCAACTAAAATACAACAATAATTAAAGATAAACATGCTCAATTTATTAATTAATGAACTTTAGAATGATTTTGTTGAAGTTTTTCCACATATTTAGCTACCATTTTATTGTTTGCTGGTCAGTTTTTCTTGTGGATAACTCAGCAAAAAGCAGCTAGCATGGAGTCATGCTAAGCTACAGTATTTATCATCTAAACATTATGTGTGATGACAAAAAATGTTTTAACAGCCCTCATCCGTTACGCTGCTGAATGTGTGTCTGAGTGTGTAACAGCTATTTTTTTCAGTTCTCTTACATTTTTGTTGTGTTTGGTGTTTTTTTTTTTTTTTNTTTTTTTTTTTTTGTTTGTTTTTTTGGTGCTATGAACATAAACAGCACATGTCTTAGCTGGAATTCATTGAACATCCGAAACAGAGGAAGGATTGAAGGATGGAATTTATAGAGAAAATGCACAATACATGAAATCCTTAAAAAATATTTTTTAAGGATTTCATGTATTGTTATATATATATATATATTTTTTTTTTTTTTNTTTTTTTTTTTTTTTTAGAGCTAAACTGTATGTAGTCCAGGTTTTCATTTTCACGAATCAGACCTGTTATGTTCCACGAAAGTATATGTGTTGAAAGTTGACATTAAGATATTTAGTGGATATATATTCATCTTTAGGACTTTTGATATTTCAGTTTGTAGTTTGGCAAATTTTGGCTTTCGGGGCATAAACATTTCAGCCTGTAGATCCTGTTTGTCTTTTTTTAAGGACTTTGGGGTTGGGGGGTGGAGTCTACCTGCAGAGTCCTTGACCCTTGACCTCAACCTCTCTGGCGCCAGCTCCATCAGCTCGTCCTCTAAACGCAAGATGAGCTTTTCTTATAAACCCTGGCTGCCTAACGAGGGTCTGGGGACGTGCAGGAATACTTTAATGTCACTGTTACCGCACACTAATACAATAGATTATGATAGAAATGCTTTGATTGTAGGCCTACTGTACTTACCTTTTCAATTAAAAGCAGGTGTAATTCGTAAAACTGGTCGGTGTTTACAGTGTTTCACATAGATTCGCTCTAAGTCTGATTTTATACATTACAAAAGCAACATTGTGGTCCAAAACGAATCATCTTCAACAAAACCATACAGTAACTTAAACCTTATTTAAGCCATAAGAAGTAGTAGTTAATCATTATTAGCGCAGCGGTTCGACGGGATGAAAACTTGACGAAAGACTCGAACAAATTTGATGTGTTTGTCAGAAGCTGTAAATTAAATCAGAGAACTGATGAAGAAGTGATCTGTGTTTGTTGACAAGTTTGAGCTGAATACTTATGTATATTTGGTGATGTTACATTTATTACTTTTATCCTCTTTCTGTCACTGGTCTGTGGAAACAAACCAGTAGAACTTTGTACTCGTGCTTCCATCAGTCTGAGAGTCGATTCCGGAATGTTTGATTTCCCTGAAATACAGACTCTGAAAACAAATTGTGCCATCTAGCACTTAAACTGTTTCATTTTAGTCAAGCTAAAGACCAACACTCTCCTCACTGCTAACAATTCATGAGGTTATCTATAGGTTTAAACAGGGAAAATCTCATTCTGCTTCTAATGGTCTTTTGGATCCAGATCAAATGACCATCTACTTTTGAGGGACTAGAACAGAGCAGTTATTTCTAGCTCAGACCTTTTGTTTTTTTTTTTTTTTNTTTTTTTTTTTTGGTTCGGCTGGGGATTTTGGTTGAAATCTTCTTGGCACATTGGCCACCGACTTTGTTTATTTCTACACGAACACAAGTGTGCAGTTTGGGCTGTTTTTCCATTTGTAGAGAATGATTTAAGAAGCAGGGGTGAGTATTATTTACCATGTTAAGCCTTGTATGGAACCACCATTTCCAATTTTGCCTTTGATTTGAAGGCATGTACACTTATGCAGGTTGTTGGATCTTTGCAGAATGGAAAGAGAACCCCGAGCTGCTGTTTGTGACTGGACATAATTTAATCTCTCTCTCTCTCTCTCTCTCTCTCTCTCTCAGGTCTGAAATAACAGTTTGAGGTGCTGAGATGCAGAGATAAGTGAGCGATCATCCTGTTTGGGAAATGGCAACCGCCTTTGGGAACCTGCATTGTACAGACTCCGCTAGCCCCACAGCATCCCTGCTTCCCCTCAGGAGAAAACACACACATATGCACACACACACACACACACACACACACACACACAATGCACATGCACTTACTGTAAGCATACATACATAGACATAGACTGAGGCTGTTTTGGTTCTCGCTGCTGCAGGTCGTCAGATTGGGTTTGTCAGAATCGCTCTGCTGTCACATTAATGTGTAATGTGAGGAGACAAAGGCAAAATATTTTGTCTCAAACTCTTTGGACAAGAGGAACTAGACACTCTTTTGGGGTTTTACCATTGTTTTCTTGATCTTAATTCTGCACCAAAGGTGTTGATGTGAGAAACTGTCATTAGTAGAGTAAATAGTACATATAATTACTTAGTTTGACTCCAAAACTTGAAGCACTAAGTCCAGTTTCTAAAAGTTTTTCAGTCTCTTTTTTCTGGCTGCAGAAGACAAATCAAAGAGTTTTCAGTCAATATAAATAAATGAAACACCACAACCTGGCCAGGATGGAGACAAAATGAAATAAAATAGACTAAAACCCCAATTTAGCAGGTTTCCATTTAACTTCCAAGACCACACATATGGTGTTGTGTCTTTGCTGTGTTTATGGTAGATATCATGGTGTTAATTGGCATTTGAAGCTTTCATTGTATCTTTTCTCTTTTGTTTCAGCATTTGCCAGAAACAAAAGCGGGTCCAAAACTGATATGGACTAACTGAAAACATTCCATATGTCAGCCATAAGAAAGCATTAAGAAACAAAAATTAAATGGTATAAGTAAGATGGCAATCGTGGAAGTATTTTTGAAAACTATTAACACCGGTAAAAAGAAATAGCATTTACAAAAAATATAATAGTTGTGTTGGTAGGTAGCTTTTCTCATTCAACAGATGAAAATTATGATCTCATGTTGTGTGTCAGCACAAAGAAAAGGTCTCTTTGAGGCCGTTGAATTAAACTTTCATCATTTTATATTTTTTCTGACTTGTCCACAGTTTCACATGCTGTAATCACGGTTACTTTGATAACATTTATATTTTCTAAAGCAGAAGGCTGCTGTTTTCTTTCTTTCCGTGTGATTGACGTCTCCCTATCAGTGCACTTATCATTTGAATGTCAAGGACTTCCAGAAAATCCCATTTTCAGGTGATTGATGGAAACCAGTCAGTGAGTGAGAGGAGAGAGTGACAGAGAGAAAGAACGAGAAGAGACAAACATCTAGAAAGAAAATATCAACAAGGTAAAGGATGCTGTTTGGTTTTATGTGCAGCAGAGACGCATAAGCTACATTTACACTACAGGTCTTGGTGCCCAATTCCAATCATTTGCCTATATCTGAGTGTTTTTGGACAGCATATTTAAATATTAAGGAAATTTCAATCTGTGTATTTAGATCAGAGTCGCACTGGAAGATAACTATTATGTACTGATTTAAAATATCTGAGTCCATGTGTTTTGTTTTGTTTTTTTTTAAATTGCAATTTACAGCTTTATAACACATATAAGATGCAAATTTGGTCGCTTGTACGTGACAGCTTAAATGTAGCCATAGAGAACTTTATCGTCCGTGTTTTCATTAATTAAGACTAAATTCATCAATTAAGTAAACTTGGCAGATTATTTAGAGAAATCAAGCAAACTTGGACTCAAAGATACCAAACATTTTAAAAACGACATCTATGACATTCGCCAGATTCTCACGATGCTCGCTTGGATTTCTTGTCGATTACTCATGAGCATTGTTTGTTTTCCATGTGCAGAACTCAAATCCGTGTGCTTAGACGGTAACAGAACCCTCTGCTTTTCCCATATAAGGCCTCCTGTCAGTCAGGTTCAGCCTCATTGACCTCTTCAGGGAAATTGATTGCATGTTTGAAGGGAGGAATCAGTGAGTCCACGCAAAAGAACGAGGAGGAAACTGGAATATTTGATGCTTTGCCCAAACGCTTCGACCGGAAGATGAAACTTGAAGAGGTTGATGAAGAAGTCTTTCCTCATTGTGAACTTTGACGTTGGATTACAGATGGACTCTGCATCACTGTGTGAATTTCCATACAGGAAGATCCATCTTGGCGCCAATCAGTCAAATTGACTGAATGCTAAAAGCAGATTCTGCTAAGTTTGCTTTGATAGCATTCCCAGCCTTTGAAGTGTATCTTTGTAAACTATGAAAGAAATACGAAAACATGATAAATTATACTTACATCTGTCTCACAAACCTGCATTTATGCATCAGGCGTGTTTCAGGTCAAAACAATGTAAACACAGGTATCAGATATGGGTCATTAAAAGGACCATACCAGCGATATATTGCATGTTTGAGTCCAATATACACCAATATACACAACCCGCTTACGTTACATTATTGACAACCATTTCTCAAAATACGCTGCTGGAGTGGTACATTTTACAATTGTTTTTCCTACCTTCCAGACTGCCATTGGTTTCAGTTCATGCCAGTATGCTATTAAAATTGACTTGGAGAGGCTGAAATGTGTTTGAGGTAAGTAATCCATTACAACGAACATGAGGTCTATTAAGTTGTTTTTTTTTTGTCAAAGTTACTTTATTTAAAGGACCATACCACCCATTTTGCATGTTTGAGCCTAATATATTCAATTTTCATACATGTAACGTTACTGACAATCATTTCCCAAAGCATACTACAGGAACGGTTAATTAAAAATGTTTTTCCTACCTTCCAGACCTCCACTGGTTTCAGTTTATTCTGGTATTAAAATCAACTTGTTGATACTTGAAACATTCTTGGGATAGGTAATCCATCATCACCAACAAGACGTGTATTCAGATTTTTTTTTATAAAGTTTTGTAATTTTAGTGTTTAAGTGCAATAAAAGGTGTGGAGTGAATGTATGCCTCCACCGGGGAATATAGTCCCAAAAGAGGACCTGTGTTTATCGAAAATTTAAAGGACTGTGACTTCATAAGGCTGCGTAACTATTAGCAGGAGAAACATGGATTTTTAAGGTGGGTGTATCACTTGAATATTTGATTTTGAAAGATTAAGAGATTTTGCAAAATATCAGGAAAGCTGAAATACGGATTTATCCTTTGGTTGTCAGTAATTTAACATGTATGAAAATTGAATATATTAGGCTCAAACATGCAAATCATGCAAACTAATTAATCATGCAAACTATGGTCCTATAAAAAAAGATATAAGTATGCCATCTAATATATCGTATATAGACAAAACATAGGAATTGGACAACAAGACCTGTAGTGTAAATGCAGCCTTAGAGAAATGCAAAATATGCAGCACCACGATTAGGAAATCTTCAAACCTGTGAGAATACTGAAAAAAACATTAAAAAAAAAAAGCAAAATGTCAACAAAAAAAAAATAGTTTGAATCATCCAGCAATATCATTATCAACAATCAAACATTCCATCTGTCAGCTCCAGAGTTGCTCTGATAGTAACAAATGAAGCAGCAAATGTCGTTAGAGCCTGAAGCCATAGACACAACAACAGAGCTGTGATCCTCCATCAGTGCAGCCAAAGTGAAACGTCCATTTATAGACCAAACACAATCTATCACACGGCCAAACTATCAGACCATCAGTCTAACGACGACAGCGTGGAAATGCCACAACATCCCCTATGCAGAACACACAGACAATCCGACCACTTCAAATACCTTTTATATATCTGGATTACAAAAAAGTGTTTGTTTAATCATATTCGTAATGTATGTCTTTGATTATCTTCCCGCTGTGGTCTCAGATTTAGATTTTGACACCAAACAACAAGCAAAGTGTGGTGAATTCTATAGGTTGAACTCTTCTTTTACTTATTTTTTTATGCTCTTGCCAAATCTGGGTACTTTTCTATTTATTCTGCATAGATTGAAAATATTAAAAGCTTTATTTTGTTTGTCCTGGAGGATTTTTCTCTGTGTTTAGAACAAGAAACGTAGAAGGTTTTTATGAGCTGGAAAATGGATTGTGTTATGTCAGTCAAAATCCATGTTTTATTGATGTGAAAATGCTGTAGATTATATTCTGTCAGGTGAACATCACTTTGTATTTTTGCGTTGTTTAACCTGCTGCGCTCAGCAGTAACAGTTACTCTGAAAATCAATTCCACAGACGACCTGACGCGTGTCTGTAGCTGCTACACCAAAGAAAAGCCCAACATATTCTGATTTACTACAAATGCACAAGGACGTGTTTGATGGATAATAAAAAAAACTGGGAATATTTAGAGTTTTGTGAGTTTGAGCATAAAATCTATAAATGCGTGTGTTAGCATACAAGTTCCTGGCAGATATGATCTGATTCTAATGAAAATAATTTAATTTCTATAGCATGTGAAGTGAGAGACAACAAAATCTCAAAGCAAAATGTCTGGAAAGTGTAATGACAAGACACAAAGCGTCATAAGAGCAATGAGATGAAGGAAATAAAACAATATTTAGACATAATTTGATCTCTGAACTGGAGAACTTCTTACTGGATCACGGCTTAATTGCTGTTTTTATATCTTCCTGTAATGCTTCATTGTTGTCTTTCTAATTTGCTTGCCCACCATTGTACACCTGCTAGAAGACAGAATCTTTCTTTCCAAGGTTTCTTCCATTTTTTTCCTTATAAGGATTTTTTTTTTTTTTTTTTTAGGAAGTTTTTCCCTTGTCTTCATCAAGAGCTTGGATTGGGTCGGGAACCATTAATGTGCGGGCCTGTAAAGCCCTTTGAGACACTGTCTCAAAGGGCTTGACATGATGAAACTTGACATGATGAAATTATGAGGTTATTTGCTCAAAAATTAAAGCATTGGAGACATAATTTAAAAAATTATAAAACTATATGTCTAAAAAGTAAAAGTGCAAAAGTACAGCATCTTTCTTTTAGACATTTTTTTTCTAGGGGTCAGACCTTGGAAAAAGCTACACACTACAAAAAAAATCTTAACAATAACATGTCATTTTTATTTATTATTCAGTCCAAGAAGTCTTGTTTTCTTCAAAAGTAAAAACATCATCCAGTTTGGTGAGGCGGTTTCAACCAATATCCAATAGAAATTGCATTGCTATCTTGAAATGTGACAGTACAAGACAGATAATTACCCTAGAATGAAGAAAAATGATGCTTGATTCTATCAAATTAGTAAACTAGGTTGATATCTATTGAAACAAGTATTGGCACATTTTTTCCCCTTAGTTTGAGAAAATAATCTTATAACTTTAGATAAAGGTTTCTATGGTGATGATAATCATTGAAAACTGAACTTAGGTATTTTAAAGTTTTATAAATTGCACTTATCACATTCTCAATATATAACAAAACAGTTTAAAGGACCATACTGGCGATCCATGTTTGAGCCTAATATATGCAATTTTCATACATGTTATGTTACTGACAATCATTTCCCAAAGGATAAAAACAGATTTCAGCTTTCCTGATATTTTTCAAAACCTCTTAATCTTTCAAAATCAAATACTCAAGCGATACACCCACCTTAAAAATTGATGTTTTCTCCTGCTAATAGTTATGCAGCCTTATGAAATTTTATAAATAAAGCCTTATAAATTTTTCAATAAACACAGGTCTTCTTTTGGGACTATATTCCCCGGTCATTTTCAGATAACTCTGCGGTTTTTATTGTGCTGAAATGCTAAAATTACATAACTTCTATTAAAAAAAGACCCTGAATATATTCTTGTGGCGATGATGGATTACCTATCCCAAGAACGTTTCAAGTATCAACAAATTGATTTAATAGCAGAATGAACTGAAACCAATGGCGGTCTGGAAGGGAAGGTAGGAAAAACTATTTTAATTCACCGTTCCAGTAGTATGCTTTGGGAAATGATTGTCAGTAACGTTACGTGTATGAAAATTGAATATATATTAGGCTCAAACACGCACGATCGACGGCATGGTCCTTTAAATCTGCATTTATGAAAATGCTGCAGCAAAATGAATCACTCAATAAAATGAGACTGAAAACCTCAGACACCAAACCCTCAAACTGATGTGTTCATCACAGCCACAGAGTCCAGCAGGTGGACTGCGTCCGGTGGAACGGTAGCCCCTGTCAGCACCCTGATGCCCCCACGACCCCCACCATCCTCCCTGTGCACCACGGGTGCCNCCCCTGTCAGCACCCTGATGCCCCCACGACCCCCACCATCCTCCCTGTGCACCACGGGTGCCTCCCGGCCTGCTCTGACGGCAGGAAGCTCAAGTGTAAGCTTCCTGCCGTCTGTGTCAGGCTGGGTGGGATAACTGGTGACTATTCCTGTTTCCAGTTCTCATCCATCCAGCGTGGCCAGCTGGGAAACGTTGACTCCCGCAGGACAGATGGGATCATCCACCAGCCCCAAACTTTGACTCCCAAACCTCCCGTCCACTTTGGAAAGTCAGCAGCAGCTTCAGACTGAGAAGCTTTTTCTTTCTTCCTTTTTTTTTTTTGGTAAAGTGATAGCACAACTTTTAGATGTATTTGTAGATATATTTTTGTACTTGCTGAACGTCTGAATTAGTTAATAGAATCATTGACTATGTCACTCAGGTTTATTTTGCTGAAGGTGGAGCCTCAACATAAGCTAGACCATCATGAAACAACAAAACCTACTAATAAAACATACTAAAGAAAACATGATGTTCTGCTTACCTGCCACACTTATACAGTGGAAAACTCTGCTACACATTACAGCCTTTAAATGAAGAATTAATTTACAAATATCTTACTAAATAGCTCAATAAAGGCATAAAAAACACGTTTTTGTGAGGTCAAATGTGAATTGGCTAATAGCAGGCTACATCTAAATGTACTGTACTCTATGTATACTGTATGTATATGTTTGCCTTTGTGTATAAGGGTATCATTAAGTTTCTGAAAGCCAAATTTAAGACTTTTTAAGATACAGGCAGTCTCCGACTTACGAACAACCCGTACTTACGAACCGACCGCCATAAAGCCTATTAAATTAAAACTTTGAGTTACATACAATGATTTGTCATAATGAACGGCGCACTACTTTACGACGCCTCTTCTGACATGTAAGACATCAATAAGAGCGAGAGTAAGTTAACATACATGTTTTTTTTATACCNTATGTTTACAATGTTTTAGGATATCTGGAAGTGTTTCTTTAATGTTTCTTATGCATAGAAAGGTAATATATATACACCAGATATCCACCTAAGTAAAATATATACATTATATATGCACCTTATACATAACTGTTCTGACTTACGTACAAATCCGACTTATTAACAGCCATGGAAACGGAACTCGTTCGTAACCCGGGGACTGCCTGTATTTTAATTTTACTTACAATTTAATAAATTAAAAAAAAAAACTAAAACAAAAGCCACAAAAAAAAAAAAANAAAAAAAAAAAAACAAACAAATAAAAACTGAAATAATCATGTCTGAACCAGCGTATTTCTCATTAATGGTTGTATAACTGTAAATAGTCTTTAAAAGAAAATATTTTTTTGGTTTATTTGTTTCAAAGAGATGAAATGAGGTGATACGATAGAGTATGATATGACTGGATACGATATAACAGAATAATATAAAATGAGGTGGAGATAGGCGAGCAAGGCAATGTCATACGATGAGATGAGATGAGATGAGGCAAGGTGGTACGATGTATACGATACGATACAATATGACGCACAACAACTGGATACAACACAACAATAGAAAAAGATAAAATGAGGTTCGGTGAAGTGACGTGATGCAATACGATGCAGTTTGTGGCAGTGGTGGCCTAAAGGTTAGAGACACGAGCTTGTGAGGGTTGTCAGTTCAATCTCTGAACCGGCAGGACAGATCTGGGTGAATGAACAACACCTGTCCCTCCCTAATTATCACCACTGAGGTGCCCTTGAGCAAGACTTTAACCCTGAAATGCTCCAGTGGAGCTGCTCAGTGGCCAACAGAGAAGTCTGTGGTTGTACTGGGCAGCTTCCAGGTGTGTGAGCAGGGTGTTCCTGCAAAAGAGCATTTGATGCTAAAAGTTAAAATAAAAAAATTAAAAAAAAAAAGATTCATTTCATTTAAAAAAGTAAAATGACATGAGGCAAGATGGAGCCATATCAAAGAATAAGATGAGGTCAGGTGACAGAACAAGACAAGATAAACTTTGCTCCCAACAGAGCAAATTAAAGGTTTAGTAAAGCAGAAATGCTATGTAATAAGCATACAGTAGAAGGTAGTGTATGCAATATGCACACAATTATACATATAATTCTAACAAAATATAAATTGAAAAAATGAAATCTGCAAATTCCTACAAATTTTCTGCCTCTAAATATTCTTTGGATGATTAAAATCAACATGCAGGTGAATTTACCTGCTGGATGAGACGTTTACCAGCTCAGGTGATGCGAAACTTGTCTGGGTGGAACTAAAGAACTGCAGCGAAGTAGTGCTGAGGACATTAATCAAAGGAGCACACAGTGGAATAGCTCTGCTTTCTGTTAAGTGGAACGATTGTGTTGCTGCTCTGTTACATACATTTATTTATGACCTCAAGCAGGCAATAACCCACTGAAACGAGTGGATCGTGTCAGCAGGAAACAGAAAGAGGTGAAGATGGTGAGTCAGGAAAGAAGTGAAGGATTCACCTTTACAGCAATTTCAGCTCACAATGTCAAATTTAATTTGACACACTAGATTTTAATTCCCTAATTTCACATCTAACATCATAATAATTAGGATCTGATGCAAATTGCTGCACTCGCTTTATACTTAAAGGACCATACCGGCCATCTTGCATGTTTGAGACTAATATATTCAATTTCCATACATGTAACATTACTGACAATCATTTCCCAAAGCATACTAGTGGAACAGTGAGTTAAAAATGTATTTCCTACCTTCCAGACCACCATTGGTTTCAGGTCACTCTGGTATGTTATTAAAATCAACTTTTGATACTTGAAACGTTCTTGGGATAGGTGCATGATGCTTGTGGTTTTACGCTGTTCATAGCTACAGTATGTTATTTGTATTATCTTTATTTTTTCTCTTTTAATTACAGTATTAAGTTGTAAATGGATATTTTAATGTTATGTACTAATGTTGNTATTTTTTCTCTTTTAATTACAGTATTAAGTTGTAAATGGATATTTTAATGTTATGTACTAATGTTGTTTTTATCTGATTTTAGGGTGCCTTTTTTTTTTACATCTGGCCAGGGACTGCAGATGAAAATTAGCCTTCTGGGCTAACTCTGGCTCATTTACAGTTTACTGTTTTACTGTTGACTAATGAGCATTGTCCCTGACAAATAAACTAATAAATGAAATGAAATGAAAATGAAAGGTAATCCATCATCGCCAACAAGACATGTATTCAGTTTTGTTTTGTTTTTTTTAGAAGTTACATAATTTTAGCGTTTAAGCGCAATAAAAAAACGCAGAGTGAATGTATGCCTCCACTGGGGAATATAGTCCCAAAAGAAGACCTGCATTTATGGAAACATTTAAAGGACCGTGACTTTATAAGGCTGTGTAACTATTAGCAGGACAAACATGGATTTTTAAGGTGGGTGTATCACTTGAATATTTGATTTTGAAAGATTAAGCGATTTTGCAAAATATCAGGAAAGCTGAAATACAGTTTTATCCTTTGGGAAATGATTGTCAGTAACGTTACATGTATGAAAATTGAATATGTTAGGCTCAAACATGCAAAAATGGATGGTATGGTTCTTTAAAGTGTATTTATTTTGAAGAAAAAGGAGCATATTGATCTCGAAGATGAAATAATACTTCATAAATAGAACCGAACGTCTCTGTTTTGAGTCAAAGTTGAAAAAACAGAGTAGGGTAGGATATAATGAACTTTAATTTCTCTATGTATTTCTGTTTTTATTGAGACTGGTTTGCTTTCTAATGATCCAACATCATCACATGATATAATAAGCAGTCAGAATCGTCCTCCAGACCACAAATCCTACCTGAAAATCTGTCCAGAAATGGCTTCTGCTTTATTAAAAAGAAACAGCTCCTCTGACAGACGTCTGAAAAATGGTTTTCTGAGCATATAAAACAAAACACAGATATGTGTTTGGATAAGAGGAACGGTGTGTGTTTGAGTTAGTCCAGAGGATTTTCCTACTTACACACACACACGCACACACACACACACACACACACACACACACACACACACAGAAAAAAATAGTCAAATCAAATAAAGCAGAATGAAGATGTATGAGAGTAGATACGCCCACATGCAGTACACACACATGTGCACGCACGCGCGCACACACACACCTGTCATCACACTGAATAGGAGAGCGGTCGAGGCTTTCAGACATGATGAATTTGGCCACGTTGCTCAGTCCTCCCAATTATGCAGGAACACACACCAAAACAGACTTATAGCCCAAACAAACGTACACACACACACACACACACAGAGAGAGAGAGAGAGAGAGAGAGAGAGAGAGAGAGAGTTACCAATGCTAACTTATTAAAGAATTAATTAAATAATTTTATTTGAAAGTATAGTGTTTGGCAACATCAATTCAATAAAATTTGATGAATAAAAAATAAATCAGAAAAAAATATGAAATGCACAGATAATTCAAACATAATATAAAACGACCAGCAAAGCTAACAACATTAGCAAAAACACTGTAATATAGAGAAATTATGGAAAGTAAATGGAAAGTTGTTCATATTACAAAACACACACACACACACACACACACACACTTCAAAAACAGACTGGCTGGTGCCTGTGTAGCCCCAGGGGTG